>JAUELE010265428.1:0-10196 GCA_031471655.1 Diodora aspera | reverse complement strand
AAGACAGAATGAATCTACCCTTGCTTACGTTTGTTTGCGCCAGCCTCCTGTGTGTGTGCGCTGCGCACAGTCATCCTTCACCCCATGTAAGTTTCTTACCGGTGTTTATTTACCTGCCTTGCATGAACCTAAACATGCCCTCAGTTTAAAGATATATCAAATGTTAAATTTAATTTCTCAGATATAAAGATACATTTTCTATGGTTGTGAATAGTAGTGATTCCAGGGTATATGACGGACCGTTGGTGAAGTCATATATACCCTGGATTTCAAGGATGTATCATATCGTTTTAGAATTGATAATTGGTTACAATATGTTTAGAAATATTAAGAAATTTGAAGTAATAATTAAAGCCCTTTGGAGATCCGGCGTGGAGAAACATTATATTCAAACTGACGTCTCATTTCGAAGTAAGGCATACTGAGAATTATCTTTCTTGGAAATAGTGCTTGGAAATAATGTGCTGAGAATGGTTTGGATATAGGCACAAGGCGTCATCTGCCATAGCGCATGGAATGGCTGGCCACGAATGCTCTCGGATATGAATAGCGGATGAATTCAGATGAAATAGTCCCCAATGAATCGAAAAGTATCCATTCATATACGAGATGCTTCGCAACAAGGACGAGTAGCTCAACGGTTGTTCCGACTGTATATTAACATGATCTCGATCTAGTTAACAGTCTCTACGAACCTGAATGTAACGGGCGCCGGATTTCTCTCCAGTTCGCAGATGCTCGGGGTATTCTTGCTAGGCGTGTGGTTGTGTGGCAGAAGCTGTATACATGAAGAACGCTTTCTAATTAACTCAAAAAGTCTTAATTTAAAAATGGAGGCTATAAATAGCTTCATTGGGATACCTTTTCTTGTTTTAGTTTCTTCAGAAGCGATTTAGACCTTGTGTCCCTACAAGCTGCAATAAAAGAGAGTATGACCAGGAGAGAGATGCTGAAGTTCAGACACGAGAAAGCGAAAGCAACAAGTGACCAATGCCACCAGTTGGATTCAGGTGAAGAGTCTTCGTTAACAATTTCCATTTCCCCCGTTTGTCGTTTGACTCAGTTTGACTCGTGTTTATAGTAACTTAACGTCTCTGTACTTCATCCCTGCTATGACCATCCCCGTCACAAATGTTTTGGGATGGCGATAGCTGCACACGTGACAAAGGGATGGTGCTGTTGTGGCATAACTAAGGGACTTTGCCGAAAATAAACTGAAGGAAAACTGATTTTTACTCACCTGCACTTTAGTGTAGAAGAGCTGTTGCTATTGATTGTAGCGCCTCGTCTCCTCTGAAATTGCTTCTACCGCCTCTGTTTACATACTAAAATCGACACCCCCGCTCCCTCCCACGAATATATACTCACATACGGAGAGTGGTATTTTACAGGTGGAACACTCCTCACCTACAGCCTTTCCCCTGTGATCGAATTTGCCATCAAAGGTCTTAAGGATAATGTAGCTGCTGGCCGAATTTACGAGTAAAGTCACTTGCCCAAGGTGACAACAGTGACATTACCAGCGTCTCAGTGCGAACAGTGAAGACCTGGAAGCGTTCAACACCAGCCGATCACCCATCCGGACTCGACGTTGCTTAATTTCGCAAGGTCGCACGAGGCACGAGGCCCGGAGAGTAGTTGGATGGGTGATCGGTTGGTGTTGAACCCTTGCAGGCCTTCAAGTGTACGACCCTGTTTCGCACTGAGACGCTGGCAATATTAATATCATGGGTGTCATCTTGGGCAAGTGCAGTTTATCCAGCTGAAACTTGGTACTGGTCCTCCATCAGGAGTGTTGTTAAGCTTCTAGCGCCTAGTGGTTGCTTGGGTTACAACAGGGTAATAATGCCGAGCACTTTAAGCAACCTATACGAGCCTGGATATAGCACTATAGAAGACCAAACATCCTTCTTCTTCTGCTTCTTCTTCTTTTTATTATTATTATTATTATTATTATTATTATTATTTATAGATGTATTGTCACAAATCAACTATATATATGTAAATATGTATGGGTGAAATATTGCTGAAAGCAGTTACGTTATATTTAAGAAGTGCAGATGAGAGTGGAACATGTGTGAATAAATTTAATCTTGATAATTTACTTTTTGAACCTGGACGAAGCCCAGAGAAATCTGCTCACTCAAAAATCCATATTGCGCATGTTTTACATGTGCGTTGATCGCTACGTGTCTTGTTCGCGGTAAGCGACAGTCTGTTGACTGGTAGACGTGACAGAAGTCAGGTCATATTTTGGTGCTTTACATATGGGCGATGATGTGCCTTGAGTACTTTGGTTTTTATTCGATAGACATTTTATATTTCGTTAATGCTCATATCTACACTTTGGTAGACTAATGAGTAATTCGCTGACCTGGTTCGAATGGTAGAGCGAATCTACATCTTTCACGCGATGGTGGAAACTTTTGTGTCTTCGGACATTAAATTGTATATAATGCGCTTGGCATTGCATCAAGGACATGATGATTCCTGTATCCTCATGCACGACTCAAAGCTCCAGAACAAACTGACACTATTCCAAAACCAAACATCATATATTATTTTCATATATTATTGTAGTGTCTTTTTACAGATGTGACTAGACTTTGTGGGGGAGGGGGTGCAGTGCACTGTTGTTGTTGACATTGATACTCGGATGTTTGTTTCCGCAAATTGTATATGTATATAGTTAGTGTTATTAAATTTTGCATAATTGTTGCTGCTTGTCGTGTTTTGATTCGGTAAGATGGTGCAGACTGTCACATGTATTTACTCAAAGTTTTGAGAAAACGTATATAGCATGATTGTATAATTATTTTTTTTATTTTTCAGCTTTGGACAGATGGACCAATAAACAGTTGTACTGATCAATTTGTTGTCACTGTGATTTTTCTGATTATCGGCGCCTAGTTCTTAGAAGTTAATAATGGCGTCCGTAAGTCAGGTGACTCTCATTTCTGGGTTCCCGCTTCCGGAGACATTCGATTTTTATTTCGATGACTTTAATGAATGTTCAGATGTCCAGCATGAGTGTTCGTTACATTTACACCCCTTGGTTGGTTATTGGAAATTGATTTCCTTTGTTCTGGATGGTGGTTATTTCCCGTAACCGCCTGGGCAGATGCCCATAACCAGGTTATGATATCCGACCTGGGACCGGCTGTGGTTCTGTAATTTTCAACCATATCACCACGGTATCACTCGAATGACCACTGAGGTACTTTGGCAGATTTCAAGCCGCCGCCAAGACTGGCTCGTTACTTATCCCACAGGTAAACCACTGCGCCAACCTGCGCTCTCCTAGGTGCTAAAATGAGTGATTTGGGGTTTTTACGTGGTGTTAGGCAAGCTTTCAGCCACATGGCCACGGTCTCAACAACACCATTGCTTTTTCTATTAGCTGTTTTCGATCCCTGCACGTAAAACGCATGATTTCACTGCAGCATAAGGGCATATTCTCCATCTCATTGTACTGACCATCCTTGTTTGGATAGTGGTCCAAGTTCGAATGCACTGGGCTTTTTTTAAATCTCACGAACATTTGCACGAAAGACTATATTCCACCAGGGGTTCCCTTATTTTTTGCGCCGAGTATTTATCTCTGGTTCTGTCATTGTGCATATTATTTTTCATATTTAAAGTGCTCTGAGCATACTCTATGTATGGATTTGGGCGCTATATAAGTACCCATGATTATTATTATTATTATTATTATTATTATTATTATTATTATTATTCATACCCCAGGCGTATACTTGCACAGGTCTCTGAGAAATTCTTAGTTTCTATAATTTTATATAAATATTGTTTTTAATAAAAACATCCACAAATAAATATCTCCACAGAGACTGCCATCATCATAAGTGGCGTTATCGAGACTTGCTAAATTCATAATTTAATAATGCATGGGGAGCTGAACCTATGGTAAATATTATACCGCCGGAGGCTACAGCCTTGGAACAAAGCTGACCCCGGGCGTAATCGAGCATTGAAAAGTGACCCGTTTTAAGCCACCTGTGTTTATTGGTACTTTAAAAAAACACTCGTTGTAAGATAAATGATATCACCCAGGCAGTCGAACAATAATGTCTATAAATATCATCAGGCGGTCCTCAGGTTGGTCTGTTGGAACGCTTGAATCATTCAAGGTATCTAATTCCTTATGAATTCACATAATACATTGGTATCAGAGTGTGTTGTCGTGAAAACTCTGTTGCTATTTTTAAATTAAATAGTTTCATTAAAATAGAACTTATAAAACTTAAGTTTGTAATTATTTGCATCCGTTTCACATGTAAATTCTGCTGACTTCGATCACCACGCGTGTGATGTTGTACTGAATTCCATGTCATCCATTTGACCTCTCCTGGCACCAATCTTAACTGTCCATATAGACAGTTTAGTTCACGATTAATTGTGGCACAGATCCCGGTGGGGAAGAAGTAAGCTAAAGCTTGCCCTTTGTCAAAACCTAGAGTCAAGGCATGTGAATCACTATCATGTAGACTTTTGTCAAGAACCTGTGACAACATTAATTTGCCAGTAAGTTAGAAGTTCTGGTGTCACTTCCAATAAACCCAATGTCCATAAGGCCTGAGTAGACTGCAGTCTGAGAATGAGTGAGAATAATTTTCATATCATTATTGCAGCGCTTTGAGCATTCACATTGTTTATGGTGTAGCCCATTATGAATACGTATATTTTGTATATTAGACAAATGTGTTCTTTTTACAGAGAGGCATTCATTTATGATCTTCTTAGTGTTAAGAATAGTGTTTGTAGACTTTTTTTTAAGTCCCTAAGTCCTTTTAATCAGTCTCTCTTCATTAAATGTAAATCACAACGTATCCATATCACTATACGTCACCGGCCCTCTCCATGCTGCGACATGATGAAAGTCTAGGAATTTTGAAATAGTATAAACAGGAAAAGGAAAGGTAATCAAACCATGAAACACAGAGAACTGCTTGTGGAAATTATACACTTTAATTGTACACTTTTAATCAGACACGGATAATGTACTGCTCCACGCACATTAACCAAGCATAAAGCACGCATATATTCGCAGATATATGGATGGTGTTTTCACAGAACATAGACACTCACACGCGTATGTATACGCACAACGCACAGTTTATACTGATTAATCATGTTAATCTGGCTGTGTACTTAGTGGACTGTCCCCTATGAATCTGTTCATTCTGAGCAGCGCCTTATCAGCTGTTTGTCTCTGCCTGGCAAACCAGAGCTCCAGCGCCCATCATCCCTGACACACTTACTCTAGTTCTCCTGGCAGAGGGTATTTTCTTTTCAGTCATGACAATTTAAACACAAACAAGAATTTTTAATACAAAAAGTAATAACTTATTTGGTGAATTTCATAGTACCAAACTTTTTCTTCTTATTTCAAACATTTTATTTCAAATAGTACAGATTTGTTATATGACTGTAAAACTTGTTTAAAAAAGAAAAGAACTTTCCAAAATAAATGAATTACATGCACTTATTTAATTCGGTTGAAATAAGTTATTGCAAACATCAGTGTATTTAAGAAAGGCACCTACAAAAAACCCAAGCGAGTTCATAATCTGTATTTCTCCAACATTTCCAGTGGTAAATGTGTATATCACAATTAGAACAGGTAACCCAGTACCAGAATCAAGTGTATGTTTTGACCATTCAGTGTCAATATCACCTTGCAAGCTATAACTAAATATCTTGGCATCAGACTCTTGTCAAAGCAAAAACACTTATGATTGTCTTTATTTCTGTTCTGTTTCAAGTGCTGACAAAGTTCAGCCAGGTAAGTAAAATGTATATCTAGAAGTCAGTTGGAAATTCAGTACTGCTCTCAATTCTCCAAATACAACAAAGTTCTGACTTTACCTGAAGCTTAGATACGTGTTTTCTCGTATGTAGATATACAAGCGAGCCTTGTTTCACATCAGCCAAATTTCACAAATTGTAGGTGTAACGGTTGGGGGCGGGGTGTTTATCAGATGGAAATTAGATACAAATTAAGGTATTAATTATACCAGGGAATTTGCCCTTACAGCTTTAGATAATGTTACAACTGTCAGGAATAATGAAAGAAATTATAATTTCAACCTTAGTGAATTTATATATAGTACACAATTAGATAAAATATATATCTTGAGTAAATTATATGATAGGTATTTATAATTTCTGGTAATATCAAGTAGATTTATATATTTACAAATTAATACAACAATCAATGATTTATTCCACAAAAGGTAATTTAGCAATTCGAGTTATTGGAAGATTATTATTATTAATATTATTATTATGTGGCTCGATCAGTATTTTACACGCGCTTCAAACGGTTAGGAATAACGGAGATTGCACTCGACGTTATCTCGATGAGAAGCGCCGGTAAAATCCGACAGAAACCAAATTACGTTAATGAAATACGTGATCAGAAGAATTATTTGAGACTAATTATTTAATTTACACTAGGGATACATCCCCTCGATCAATGACCGGCAAATTAATCACAGTCAGCGCTAATTATTCCCAGAAAAAATTGTGCGTCTTTATCGGTTCGGTTCCTTCCAACAACCCTTTTAAACCGTTTGGTTACCATAACGCCACTTCCTGGCACAGCCAAGCGAACAGTTGCGATAATGCAATCGTAGCTACTCGTCTCTTTCCGTTTCTTTCCGTGACCTATCAGAGGACTCGAATGCCCCTCGAGACCCGACGGCCGAATGACAATCGGAATTGGTAGGGTCCGATTTCGTATAGGCTCTTACGGAATAATCCGAGTGGTATCGAGCGAACTCGCGGCGCACGTTTGGAAGTGATATGACCAAATAGTTCCATCAGAAAAAAAATATTTATTTTTTTTGGCTTGTATATTTATAATATAAAAGCACTGATGTGTTACATCTGTAACTGTTGAATTTTTTGGACATAAATAATATAGGTTTCATTGAGTATTATAACAGTGAACTATCTTTCCTTGAAATTAGTACGCAAACTATTTATCTTTTCTTGGATGCACTGTGCGCTAGACTTGAACCAGTCTTATTAAAATGGCGACGAGATGCATACGAGTCCTCTGAACGGTCACGGAAAGATACGAGTAGCTACGAATGGCGATAATGTTGATGTTAAATTTGGATTACTTGAGGCGGTGCCAAGAAGTGACATAGCATTAAAAAAAGCATTGGATAGCACAATAAAGTGTGGGGAACACGTGATGTAAAGTAAAGACCATTTATGCAAAATGATATTATATAAAATGGCCGAAAGAACGCGGTAACTATGCAATTGTCCTTACGTCATACGGCGCCAAATAATAGGCTAGTGTGGAACGTTGAAGAATCGTTAATTACCACAAGACCAATTTAGTAAATTTAGGAGTCTTGCAGATAGAATTTTGACATTTACGACAAAATAATAATTTGCAATAATTACAAATTTAGAATTTTAAAAACATTCCACATGTAAAAGCGATCGAAAATAGGACAATCACCAAAGGCCCTGTACACTTCACCATCTCCGCTTTTAAATAAGGCTTTTTAAATAATTCGTCCCGAATTATAATATATATTTTCAAGACGATATGTACAAAGTTCAGCATGAGGATGTATAAAACTAACCTGAAGAAATGTACAATGTACGAAATCACCATACTTACAAGATCCAAATGAATTTCCAAGATTAATCACATGAATCACATTACAACACAATAACTAGAGTTCATTAGTGCATGATTGGCAAGGTAAGTCAATCAGAATGTTCAATGCAAACAGATGAACTACTAGCTGGTTCTGGTCCCAAGGCTGTGACTGGTCCGCAAGGTAATCTACTTTAGTGAGCCAGTTGCCTTGCGCAGCTCTCGGAGCGCAGCAACTGCACAACTCCGCTGGCACTCAGCACTCGCCTGGCCTCCCAACCATTCCCAATAAACTGGTCTAGCTGGGGTCGCGTTGGGGGCATCGTGGGCCATGAAGGGGTCACGGCACACAACTGGCGCTTGAAGTTCTCACATTGTTCCTCCAGAACCGCATACTGCACTCTAGGGGCATTATAAGCTTCTTCCCTGTTTATTGGGGCTGTGACTGGCACTGAAACTGACTCGGTCGTGGTAGGAGCTGCGGATTCCTCTGCTGAAGCTGGGAGCTTTGCAGCGTGGCCTCAGTTCATTCCGGGCTTGAACAACCTTGTCTGACTTTTCAGAAGTATATTCTCTGCCTGCCAGCCGGTTTTCGTGTGCCACCAACCGCTTGGGTTTCTTCTTTGGGCGTATTATATCGTCGCTAACTGATTCCTGTGGATCTTCTTCAACGAAAAATTCTTCCGGTTGACGCTCTGCTATGACAGGTCTCACTTGTTCAGTACTTTGTTCTAATTCCCCGATGCCTTCATCATTCATAGAATCTTCTGTGACTGGTACATAGTCAATAACAATGTCGTCAGGTTCGCTGAAATTGTGAATGCTACCAGCAAGAACAGCTTGGGTGGTTCCTAGATCGCTATGCTCCCTTTCAACAGCCTTTGCCCTGGATAGTGATGTATCTCCAGATGGAAGTTCGTCTTGTTCATCATGTTCAAGAGTGTCAGCTTCGTTGATAAGATTATTCAGGAAGGACGATGATTCAAGATTTTCTGCAGCCTCGCATAGCATACTTTCATCCGTCTCCAGCAAATCATCATAATTGGCTGTGAATGCACAGGAATCATCCTCGGCATCATTTTAAATGTCATTTGAAATCGAACGCGTGAGCGTGAGGTTTCAAATGAAACATTTAATTTCATGGTCGAATCTACGTTAAACCACGGAAAAACGAAAATATGTTTGGTTTATCTCCTAAGTATGCAGGTTACTGCATCAAATTACTGTCTGACAAATGTAAGCAGAGCCATGACCTGAAGCGTACAACTACTGATGGAGGGAAGTTATATTGGACTGTACATTGCATTTTGAGTTTGTGCACCTTGTTGCATTCTTTCAATAATCATGCACATGTTTATCTCATTCTGTCCACAGGCGTATAATGCATGTGGTAGATTAATCATTGTGCAACAGAGTGTTGTCACAGGCCTCATCAACTGCACCTCAGTGCCCCTTGCTAACCTCTCAAAGTCAGTCAGCATACCGTTCCCCTACCTGACGATATTGTGAGGGAAGCTGTATTACTGGTACAAGGGACATGTTGCCAGTGGGATACCAGATAATACCATTATTATGAGATCAATGACAAAATAGATCAGGCATAAAGTTCTTCCCTGATAGGTAATCATGATATAAAGGATATTCAGTGACTCCATCAGCACTGACTGTCTGTCTCAGAACACCGGCCATGACAGCAGCATCTTCCACGTAACCTGGGTTGCCACTTCGTTGGAATGGATTGCTCGAATCGTTCAGCTGATTAACATAAACAACACAAAACTAAATTAAGGTTACTGCACTGTTATGTATACATTGCATAAAGTACCGACTTGTAGAATATTTGCATTGAATGATGTACTGATTTGTAGGATAGTTGCATTGCATGAAGTACACATGTATAGGATAGTTGCACGGCATAAAGTACACATTTGTAGGATAGTTGCATTGCATGAAGTACTGACTTGTAGGATATTTACATTGCATGAAGTACTGACTTGTAGGATATTTGCATTTCATGAAGTACACATTTGTAGGATAGTTGCACGGCATAAAGTACTGACTTGTAGGATATTTGCATTGCATGAAATACTGATTTGTAGGATATTTGCATTGCATAAAGTACTGATTTGTAGGATATTTGCATTGCATAAAGTACTGACTTGTAGGATATTTGCATTGCATAAAGTACTGATTTGCAGGATATTTGCATTGCATGAAGTACTGATTTGTATGCCACATTACCGGTAACTGCAAGAAGTAGTGCAGCTGTTACAGGAAGGATAGGACTCCACGCTAAACTAGAGCAAAAGTAAACAAGCTCAGATACTCTGACGCCACTCTCACTCTCCATGAACATGCAAAAGGCACTGGACCCCAATAAGGAACACACATACCCAATTTCAGTACTTAAAGGGGAATATCAGACAAAAATGAAACTTGGCGTACATAAAGTACTAATAACATTAAGGCATCACGATAAATTTTGTGAAAAAACAACCATTATTTAACCATTAAAAAGCTTAAAACAATTGAGCGTTTCGAGTAGCGACGGAAA
>JAUELE010265417.1:0-10196 GCA_031471655.1 Diodora aspera | reverse complement strand
GGAATCTCGATTAAAAACACTTTTAAACCACATTTAGTGCCACACAGTAAACGTAACAAATGACTAGTGACACAAGTTAATTTGAGAGCATGCCATGTTAGGAACAGATATAAATACACTCTGAAAACTATATAGCATGTCACGTTTTTTGTCCTTCCTCACCCATGTCAACTTGCACACGCGTATAAGTCATAAATGACCAATCAGCATGTCCGAGCCAAAGCAGGTGTCCACACCTCTAACAACAAAATAGCAGACCCCTATCGGATATTTTATGAGAGTTTTGTCTAACAACATGAAGTATCACTTTTCGACATGTAAATACAAAGTAAAATTCAAGATTTTGAGGTATGAATGCTTAGGATCATTTAAGTTTATGATATGATGATTTTATTTGCCTTCGTGCCTTAAGCGAGCCAAAACTGGTCACGCCGGGATATATTTCACTCCCAGATTAAGGTCATTTAAACCATGTCGCAAAATTTCTCAAAATACAATTAACAGTCAACTATGCGTGTTTCTGTCTTGACGTAACGGTATGGCCAAGCCTAAAAACGTCTTGTGCGCCATGGTCGATTGCACCTGTAGGCATATTGGGGGTGGGGTGGTGGGCAGTCACTTGCTAAAAAAAAACATGCCCCCCAGTAATACCGAAGGCAAGAGTTCCTTTCTTTTCCCCCGTTCAACGTCAATAGGGTTTTAGAGGCAATGCATGAGTAGTTAATGCTCAGAAAACAACCGTTTTTACTCCCCTCTGCGTTGTTGCCCGAATCATGAGCTGTTTTCCCCAACATTTTCCGAATCGAGGGGTGGGGGCGGTCTTGGGATCACCCCCACCCCATGCAAACCATAGCCCACCCCTGCTATTATTGAGGTCAACAGATAAAACCAGTATTTGCGTAAATTCGCAATTAGATTATGCGAAAAACGCAAATATTTTCAACAGTTTGCGTACAGAAAGCCCGACGAATTGCTACATTCTATCCAACCCCAATTCTAATAGATAATAGTTGTGACGTGACTATATACCACATATGATTAATTAAGTAAAACATGGAGGACCAAAAGAAATTATATAGACCAAGGCTTTCAGAGTCGACTGAAGAAAAGCAAACATACAAATGTTGACTTTTTCAAAGATCTATTTATTCAAGAGAGTGCAAACTTCGCGAAAGTACATTTCATTGTATGAACAATGACACAAAAACAGGAGTTGGTAATGATTGAAATAATTTTCTTTGTTTCGTTTCTTTTCGACGTCATCATATAGGATATACTGACGTCCAAAAGAAAGTAATACCAAGGTTTTGAGAGACTACTGAATACATTCACAAATGCGTTGGATATACACGAGATATCCCTTCAAGATGATGTCAATCAACTTACACTCACCGAAATCCAAGCATCCTTTTGATCAACTATGGCATAAAGGCGTAAGGGAAAATAATTGAAATCATTTGGTATACTAGTAGTACTTTCTTTTGGACGTCAATATAGTTAAGATAATATTTGAAAATATATACATTGTTTGTATTAGAATTGCTTATTTACTCTGTATAACTCTGTTGCTTATTCGTGCAGATAGATGTTGGTTCAAACACAACGGTTGACTAAAACTATAACATTGACTAGATGGACACATAGTTGTAGTGAGCTTTACATACAACATGGTCATAATACGTGTTGGTTTCTCTGTACAAATACTGATTGGAGTTTGTATCAATGAGATGATGTCAATCAAATTACACTCATTGAAATCCAAACATCCGTTCAATCAACTATGGCATACGGACGTAAGGGGAAGTAATTGAAATCTCTTGGTATCGTTTCTTTTGAACGTCGGTATAGTATTGACAAAGATCAAAGACGACGAATTTCAGAATGTTGAGACATTTAGTGACCACGATAATGATGCAAAACATTATTAACAATATATTACAGATATGTGCATGGCAGGTCCAGCGACGGAAAATCCAGTCGCGGTTTTTCGATTCGGTATGCCCATGAAACCTTTTTGGCTCATTTATATACAACATGATAAAACATAAATAACAGGTATAGATAAACTAATTGACAAGACACAGAAGACACTGACTGATACTGGATAGGTAAAAGTATTACGTGGTATAAGTAAGCTTGGGAAACAAAAGGTTGTAAACAATGACACTGTACAGCTTGAGGACGTGATAAGTTTAAAAAGAGAATTTATTTCATAATTGCAATAATTGCCACTGTCCCCGTAATACAAATGAGTTGAAAATACGAAATCAGAATAAATCCCATTATAAGGGTCGTATATAAGCGTGTGTTTAGATCATGTCGTGTAGCCTTAATAAGACAAAGGGGAAATGATTCAAATCAGAAGTTTCACAAGACCTTCCAGAAGATGAAGAAGAAAAAGAAGCAGAATCCGATGTTACATACTGGGAATGCTCTTTCGCCCTCACGGGTAGTCGTTTCAACGGTGAAGCGCCAGTGCCCATTTTCAGCTGAACCGACTGGGACAATTGGAGGAAAGTAACCTATCCAAGGGTGCACTACTTCGTTTGCTGGGATCGAACCCGCGACCTAACTATCGTTGGATCACAAGTCCAATGTCTGTTGATTACGGTTACTGTGCCTTCTTTACTACTTTATTAGAGCTTCTTTATGAATGCACTTATACTTGGTCCTAAGTTATGGCTGAAAATATGCAGTCAAGGGTTGAAGATAGTCATTCAAGGAATGGAAAACGTCAAACAAAAGCTGCAAAAAGACAGCCAAAGATCAAACAACAAGTCCTCCATGGGTTGAAAATAGTCTGTAAAGAGTTAAAAACAGTCAGTCAGTCGATGTCTGAAGCCAGTCAGTCGATGGCTGAAGACAGTCAGTCGGGGATTGAAGACAGTCAGTCGATTGCTGAAGACAGTCAGTCGATAGCTGAAGACAGTCAGTCGGGGTTTGAAGAGAATCAGTCGGGAGTTGACGATAGTCAGTCGATGGCTGAAGATAGTCAGTCGGGGTTGAAGACAATCAGTCGATGGCTGAAGACAGTCAGTCGATGGCTGAAGATAGTCAGTCGATGACTGAAGATGGTCAGTCGATGGCTGAAGATAGTCAGTCGGGGGTTGAAGACAGTCAGTCGATGGCTGAAGATAGTCAGTCGGGGTTGAAGAGTCAGTCGGGGGTTGAAGATAGTCAGTCGATGGATGAAGACAGTCAGTCGATGGCTGAAGATAGTCAGTCGGGGGTTGAAGAGTCAGTCGTTGAGTGAAGACAGTCGAGGGAAGAAGACAGTTAGTCGGGGGTTGCAAACAGTTGAAGGTTCAGTGAAGACAATCGGCCGAAGGTTGACGTGAAGACAGTCAGTCGATGGTTGAAAACAGTCAGTCGGGTGTGCAAACAGTCAAAGGCTGAAGACAATCAGTCGAAGGTTGAGGTGAAGACAGTCGTTCAAGTGTTGAAAATAGTCAATAAAAGTTGATAACACGGACGACCATTATTTTTTGTATTTTATTACTTGGCAGAAGACTGTGGCATACGTTTTACACTCTATTATATAATAATAACTTGTTCGGTCGGTAGTTTGATGAAGGAAATTGAATTTATGAGCACTTCACTAACCGCTAAATTAGAATTTGCTGCATATCATTTGTTCATAATCAATGGTTTGCAATGCACATTGTACGTCAAGAAGTGAAATGTCAAATTTTTGATTAGCTGATGACGACCTAGATTTCAAAGGAATGTTAAAGAAACTTAATGTTGATTTTTCTATGTCATACTTTCAAATATTCAATAAAATGATATATAAAACATAAACATCAATATGCAAAACTAAAATATTTTTGGTAAAAACTACAAAGGGAATGAAAACATGCAACTGTTTGTTGTTAGATGACGTAGAAATTCAAACAATATTTTTGTTGTTCATATTTCAAGATGTTGATAAAGAAAATATTTTTCTTGTTTTAAAATCGCTTGTTATCCGTGTAACCTGAACGTAAAAACATTACACGTAGTTCAAAATGGTGTCATCTTAGATATCCTTAAGAAATAAACGTTATGACAGAGCCAACAGTTCCCAACATCAAAGTACAGTTCACGAACATTGTTAAAGCTGTACTCGAGTTGTAAAACACGGAGTTGTTATGTCTCAACAAACACAATTGTACCCGATGAAAATTTGTTTGACAAAATTGCAATTTTTAGATAAATAATTATTCTCAATTAATTTTGAAATAAAACAGCGGCGTCAAAACGTAAAGGCATATTCTAGGAACAGTATCAATATTTTGCCAAAACAGCTCGGGTATTTTGACAGTTGTCTTCTAACGAACCATCTTCAGCGACGTCCTGGAGCTGTCGCGTGATAATATTTTCCTACAAATAGAAACCCGACAAACTTGAAAGTCATTTCAAACGTTTACCGGCAGAAACCTTAATATTATTCTCTTTCTTCGGATTTACACAATGCTAGATTGTAACCCACAACTCATTCTTCAAATGATGTAACAACTGTTTACACTTCCGATTGGCTGTTTCGACGTCACGTGAACTCTTTACACCAATCATATTCAATAAGTCTGCGCCTGTGACCTCTGACCCCTTCATTAGCGTGCGCCGAGCGCCCTCTGGTCGTCTGTTGTTACTTTGGCGGGAGACTTCCCCTGGCATAATTAGTGGTATTGATAAGCGCCGTGAATCACCTAGACCATTGCCGCGCGTATTTATCGAAGCCGAAGCGGCAAAGAAGAAGTATTTTCATGCAAAGAATCGGTCGATGGTATAAACTAGATGGCGACAATTATTTTGACCCTTGCCGCTTGTTCGGCGCAAATCCAGTTAATTATCGGCTTTTTTTGTAAACGCCGTTTCGCATTTGCTGACCGGCGCCAGATGTTAGTGCTTGATTTGCGAGCAAACTTTAATCCGCGGATTAGCGTAATGAGTTCGTTTATCGGTCAAATATTAACATCATTTGCAAGTCACAAAGCGAAGCTCGGAAAAGATAAACTTTAAGAAGAAAGTTTTGAGGAGACATGTAGATATTTGAAGAAGAACAAAAAGCAAGCAAAAGATGACGTATACCCAATTGCGTAAATCCTTGTTGCGTGCTGCATTGGTGCTTTGTTATAAAGGGTGTATTGTCAAATGTGTTGACTGCATTAAAACATAAAAAAAAGCATGCATGCACTTCAGTTTTACATACAAAAGTTTCGGTTACGCAATTGTAACTATGCATACGCAGTTACCTGAAATCCTAAAGGGTGTAAATACACGCTACGTATCTGTATCCCTGTCTCGCCTTTCCAAATTTCAAAAAGTCCTGGTTCCGCTTTTGTTACGCACAATTTTGCCAGACAGGATCTGAATCCTGACAGCTAACGTTTATATACTGACGATCAAAAGAAAGTATACCGAACGTTTTTGGCCATAAGCAAATTACCCTTAATACTGTTTGAGAACGACCCTGTTTACATGTTATGGTGATTATTGTGTACATCAGATTTGATATGTTGTCAAATGCTTATACATGTACCTCCGAAGTAAAAGTTTGGCATCAACGTGTGTTTCTAACTTTTTCATCACTCCCTCAAACTGATCGGTGTACTTTCTTTTGATCGTCAGTATAGGTTTAATATGCTAATAGGGCTACACTATAGTTTGGTTTGTAAGTAAAGTAGTGAAATGTTAAATACTGGTTAGAGAAATTCAGTGACAGTTTAGGAAAAGATGAAATACAACAGAATTTGTTCATTTGGGATTACATTTCCTTTGAAAGGTAGCTATTCTGCTACTGTTGCGGTTAAGGCTCATTCGGACAATTACCTATCAATGGGGTACTGAATGTCGACTATGTAGAAAACTCAGTTGCTGAACTTCGTCTTCAGCGAAGTCTCGGTGGCTGAGTGGTCTACCTCGGTGATCTTTAATGCTGGTTGCCTGACCCCGAGGGCTGATCCCAAACCGCAACAGTAGCAGAATAGCTACTTATCAAAGGATATGTACTCCAAAATAAACAAATTATGTTGTACTGGTTAGAGAGTTGATTCTTTTTGTGTTAACACGGCAGTTCTGTATTATGTTAATACTCCATGGCATAACTTACACACTTGATAAAAATCAATAAAACAAAATATGGGGAAAAAAGGCAAACCAAATCTGCACCTGGGTTGTCTGCACTCAAACATGTACCTGGAGGCGGAATAGCACTGACGGAAGTTCTTGACTGCGCAGACTCACGCAGGGAACGAGATGATCGCCAAATCTCGCGGTGGTTACGTCAATATAGTTGCAGGTGTATAAATACGCCTATTTCCTCATGATTTGTCGTCATCATAGCCTTCTCCAAACGTTTTACGCTTGCCTAGTTATGTTTAACAATATACATGTAGCAAGTTTGCACTGGCTATTTCCCTTAGACCTCACACGCGGATTAATCTGGTCAACATTTATTGTTTCTGTTGCGTGCATCATCTCGAGGTTCTCACAGAGTGCCTTCCCCTTGAAACAGTATTTTGTCTCTTGTTTCTTCTGGTTATAAGGATGGCACATCTGCGCATGTGTATTCCACACACTTTATAGCAATGGTTTCCAAACTGTTTTAGACCGCGACTTTCAACATACATGTATATACTTGGACTGGGGATCCTCAGGGTGGAATTTAGACTTTTGTCAAGACCCTGAGTAAGGGCATAGAAAACAGAACATCTTACTCTAACATAGCCATCTCTGCTTGGCCCTGCCTCAGGAACAGCTAGGACAGAAAATATAGCCCAGGAATAATAATCTGCCTTTGATTTAAAATATGTTTAAGGAACTTTACAGCCTTAGGGTCTTGACAAAAGTCTGTTTGGTGTCTTGCAATTCTCGCACCTCTTGGAACACTAGTATATATTTCTTCCTAGCGGTGCCTGAGGCAGACCTCGAGAGTGCAGCATCATTGATTAAGGTTAAGTTTCCTATGTCTTGACTCAGGGTCTGTTTGAACCTTCAGATTCTATTCAGGTCGGATGGTGGTCACTTCGTTTTGTTCAGCCTAGATGTGCTGCACTTGATCTACCTGAAACATTACTGAATACAGGGCTCGAAATAGATAAATCGGTGGTTGAAAGATTTCATATACAGATCAGTTGGACAGATCAGTCGGTGGTTGAAAGATTTTATATACAGATCAGTTGGACAGATCAATCGGTGGTTGAAAGATTTCATATACAGATCAGTTGGACAGATCAATCGGTGGTTGAAAGATTTCATATACAGATCAGTTGGACAGATTAATCGGGGGTTGAAAGATTTCATATACAGATCAGATGAATCGGTGGTTGAAAGATTTTATGTACAGGGTATTTTTTCTTCGGGTTCGCATCGCAGTTTGCTAATCAATTGCAGCAAATTGCTTATCAATTGCTCATAAAATTCTGATCAATTTGCACCAACTGCTAATCATTTTCATCTGAATGTGTAAAACTGCTAATCAAAAATTTTAAAACAAAAAATACCCGGATGTAAATGTGTAACTAACTTGAGCTGTTTGTTTTGCAGGTTGTGCATTCGTGAAATTCTCATCTCACACGGAAGCCCAGACCGCGATCAACGCCTTACATGGGAGTCAGACAATGCCAGTAAGTCACGCACCAGTAAGCTAATAATATGATTCTTCTTGGGTTTAATAATAATACCGTATTCGACCTAATAAGCGCCCAGGGCGCCAAACCAAGTTAACATTCAAAGGGGCGTTTATAAGGATACCCCCCAAGGGAGGGGCGCTTATTTGATCAATGACTTCAAAAGATGTGAACTTTTCGCCAGTTTGTGGAATTTTATCAAACATATTAACAACATATCCTTCTTACACAATATTAACAACAACAATTATGTAAATACAAACAGAAAATGCGCCTCATAATGAAACCTAAACGTATCCGTCTTGGCTGAAAATTATAGCAAAGTTCTTGCTCGCATAAATACTTCTCACAGTGTGGATGTCGTTTCGAGGCGTATATTTCAGTGCCTGTGCTGGGAGAAATTATTTTAACTGCTGCTAGAGTCTGCACAGTAGGCAATTTGGGAAGAGGGGGCGCTCTATTTTTGACGAGTTTGTGATGGGGGGCGTTTATTAGGGACGGGGCGCTTATTAGGTCGAATACGGTATCTGGATTTCACTGTATAGCAACATTGCCTTGAATCGAGGCTGAGGATGTAGCCATAACTACAAGCACAAACTACAATACACATTTAAAGCTACACATACACATACTGCTGCAGGTACTCAAAACATCTGCAGGTTAATATACACGAGTAGAAAACCAATTTCGAAATAAATATGTGTACAATAGTGTCCGTGTATAATGTTTTGGTTGAGTTCTAATGGAACTTTATATGCGGTAAACTCAAATGCTGGATGTTTATTTTTCCCAAGGCTTTTTAACCAGGCCTTATTCAAAGCTGGCATTTATTTAAGGTAGGCGTTTATTTTTTTAATGAGGTGTTTGAAACAAGTTTTAGGCATCTACACGTACTGTATCAAGTTTACACATAATCGGTTTCGTGTTTTACCTCATCGTTTAAACTTGGCTACGTGTCAAACTGTTTTCTTTTTTAAAACCAATCTTTGGAATGATAAACATACATACAAGAAACAGCATATTTGGCAGTTTTAAAGTCTCTTGAATATTCTAATTTCTTTCAGGACCCCAAGCTGATAAACTAAATAAACAAAATATTCCAAACTTTCCAACAGAATCTTGAAAATATTTGTAAACCTCAGAAATGTTTCACTTGCAAAAAATGCATTCGGCTCATATTTGGAAAGCATTTGACAAAACATTCTTCGGAAAACCTTCAGAGAAAGGTTTGGAATGATGCTGGCTATTTGAAAGTGGAAAATAAATCTGTCAGGCACCTGTTCAAGGCAGGTGCTATTTTGGAGGAGGTTTGTCAACCAGACTTTTATTCAAGGCAGGGGTTTACATAAGGATTTACGGTAGCCGGAATAACAAGCTTAAATACGGATTTACGGCAGCAGAAATAATGCATGATCCGTGCATGAACATACAATTGATTTCTGTGAACTGTGACAAGATGGCCGCCCTCTCATCTACTTTGCTCCTATCAGGAGGTGTCAGACAATGGCTGGACGCTGTGTGGTGTCAGCAACAATACTCTATTTCAGATCATCTTCCGGACACTCACTAATTAACTATACACAAATGTCCAGCTCACTTGGGATCAATACGCAAATTAGAGGTCGTTTGCAAAATGTCCATTTACTGGTCAACAGACACGGTCAAGAGAACTCACCATCATGGTCAGTTTGAGCTTCATAAACTTATACATTCAAGTTTTGTTTTAATACTCTGTACGGCATATTTCAGTTATAGTCAGAGTATACTTTATATTATTATCAAATATTTAATGTTTTATATCACTAATTCAGACTGATTGGATTTATAATGGACCCTGCAATCTTTCATCCATATGCCCACTTTCCCAAGTTGAGTGCAGGAGGAAGCCTATGTCATCATTGATGATTTGATGCAGTGAAACCTGCAAGTTACGGCTGGTACTGAACCAATGGTGAAACCACAATGTGGCAGTGCACCATTTATGAAATTCTGAATTTTATTTTCTTGTATGGTCCTTCTATAGTCCACAATGGAATAGCTTATAGTCTAGACTTGCTTAACTTAAGCTAGACTGACTCAGGGCTCCATGAAAAAATTCCAGAGTTGTGGGATAGGACTCAAACCCACAACCCTGAAGCTGGAAGGCCGACGCCCAACCAACTATGCTGCCCACGACTTGAAGTAGATCACTTGAGAAATGTTACCAACTCTCTGTAACTCCTCACCAAGTTTTCCTCACCAAACATCAGTTACTCCGAGTGAGTGATTTGGGGTTTTACGTGGTTGTCAGCAATCTTTGAACCACATCACCGCAGTCTCACCAACAACACCTCATTGTCAGGACTCCTGTCTCTCTGGGCTGAAAGTGAGGTGCCCGGGCGGGACTCAAACCACGACTGCAGAAATGGTATATCTTCTTTAGGACGTCAGTATACATGTAAATTGTGACAGTTAAAGTGGAGTGTTTAATGGATAGTATTACTCAATCGATTGCACTAACTTATCGAATGAGTGAGTGAAATGGATTTTTACATTGCAGGGGGCAATATTTCAGCCATAGCGCAATGTGATGTGCAAAAGGCACAT
>JAUELE010265406.1:0-10197 GCA_031471655.1 Diodora aspera | reverse complement strand
CTGCTCTTTCTGAGACTTGTGTCTTCAAGCTATCCCCCACAATTAAGTAACTGCTCTTTCTGAGACTTGTGTCTTCAGGCTATCCCCCACAATTAAGTAACTACTCTTTCCGATACCCGTGTCTTCAAGCGATCCCCCCAAATTAAGTAACTACTCTTTCTGAGACTTGTGTCTTCAGGCTATCCCCCAAATTAAGTAACTGCTCTTTCTAATATAAGCTAGACTAACACTTAGTCTATGAAAACTATTCATCCACAAAAACAGCAGTTTTCATTATTTTATTTCTTACTGAAAGGGAGCCCTCAGACCTGCTCTAATAAGAAACTATACTAGTACTTGTCTAAATCTTTGTTTTTCAAATATTGGATTCCATAATCATGGCGCAGGATTATCTTCAATCTATTTCCCACAACAATGAAGTTACTGCTCTTTCTGTTACTTTTGTCTTCAAACTATCCCTTCCACAATTAAGTAACTGCTCTTTCTTGCACTTGTGTCTTCAAGCTAACCCCCAATTAAGTAACTGCTCTTTCTGAAATATGTGTTTTCAAGCTATCACACCACAATTAAGTAACTACTCTTTCTGATACATGTGTCATCAAGCGATCGCCCTAAATTAAGTAACTGCTCTTTCTAAGACTTGTGTCGTCAAGCTGGACTAACACTTAATCTATGGAAACTTATTCATCCACAAAACAGTAGTTTTCATTAGTTTAGTTCTCACTGGAAGGAAGCACTCAGACTTGCTCTAATAAAAAATGACACTTGTCTAAATCTTTGTTTTTAAAATAGTGGATTCCACAATCATGGCGCAGGACTATCTTCAATCTATTTCCCACAACAGTTAAGTAACTGCTCTTTCTGATAATTTTGTCTTCAAATTATCTCCTTCCACAATGAAGTTACTGCTTTTTCTGATAATTTTGTCTTCACACTATCTCCTTCCACAATGAAGCTACTGCTCTTTCTGAGACTTTTGTCTTCAAACTATCTCCTTCCACAATGAAGTTACTGCTCTTTCTGATAATTGTGTCTTCAAACTCCCCTTCCACAATGAAGTTACTGCTCTTTCTGAGGCTTTGTCTTCAAGCTATCCCCTTCCACAATGAAGTAACTACTCTTCTGATACTTTGTCTTCAAACTATCCCCTTCCACAATAAAGTAACTGCTCTTTCTGAGACTTGTGTTTCTTTTCCGCCGGTACCTGGTCTCTCTGAGGCCAGTTTCTTGCAGCCAGGCCACTCCTCCCACCCGCACAAGTCAGCGACCCCACCCCTTTCTGCCTCACCACCCGTCACCCGTCTCAACGATACTTTTCCAAATGACAAAGGACAATGGATTACGATCGATTCTAATTGTCTCCTAATTCTACACACTTCGCTTCTGTTTGGCTGTTGCATCACACGAGGTTTACCTTGCAAACAGAGCATAACTAATAGTACACATGGGCACAATATCTGCCTGACAACTACACTGGATTTCCAATAAGCGATGAACACTTTATACCCAAGACTGGCTAATCGTGCAATTGATCGGATGGGATCATTAGCGCAGTGCAGGCTCCATCGATTGCTTAAATTCGAAATGCTGTAATCCTTTCTTTCAAAAGCAAAAAGATTCAAACAACCCGACATGACCTTTTGTCAAACCTATCCTTAAACAGCCCATATTTTGTGAGGTGAGATGGGCTTATGTAGACTAACATTTAATCCCAGAAATATTAATCTACAAAAGTATTAAAATACTAAAACCAAAAAGGAGCCCAGCGATATTCGTAATTTAAGCTGAGAAATCCTAGACTTGCTAAATATCTAGACTTGTGCAGGCTCCATTATCTTTGTATGCTTTAGGGTCTGGGCGACAGACTAGGGCTTATGCATCGTTGGCGGGTCACAACTGCAAGCTTTAGAGGTTCAGTAACGTCGAGCCCAGACAGAAGTTGGATTGGTGACCAGCTTGAGCGGTAAAGCTGTCAGGCTTTCAAAGGTTTGCCCCTGCCTCTCACTGAGACACTGACAATGTCAGTGGTGTCACCTTGGGCAAGTGGTTTTGCTCGTAAATAGCCTCAGTCCACCCAGGTTAAATTTGGTACCTGGTCGTAAAGTGATGGTAATTTGAGGTTAACCATCAAGTACCTAACAGACAGAATTAGGCTTTATACTCCCCAGGGAGTTGAGATATGGTACATTGTTCCGACGACCAGGGTAATAATATATAGCTTTGAGCACACACTCAGTGCATTGAATCCAGCGTGTTATAAATGTACATTATTACCTTTGTTCGCAGCCAAGTCTATAACCTATCCAAATCAGTCGACAATTTCTTACCTAACCTGAGTCAAACAGTATTTTATTGCATAGCTATATGCGAAATGATCTAACCTAGCATATAGCCTGGAAACTAACCTAACCTGCGCGACTTAAACAAACATAATTTCCTATAACCTAACCATCTCACCAATGTTTCCGGAAGAAATTGAAACAGTGTTAAATATTAAATATTAGTCTATCCTATCCTAACAGAAAGCACACAGCTCAGGCAAAGTTAATACAGCATACTTACATTTCATTTTGACTGACTGCAAATTGAATGTACGAATTCGTGTTTTGGGTACTATTTAGTATTATTGGTAGCTAAATATAAGCTGAATTGGCGCAAAAGTCGAAATATCGTTCTGTAAGCGGGATGGCGTGTTTAGGCGAGTTCATCTAATTTTGAAAGTTTGGGAAGGTACGCGCACGTGCAATTAATAAGACCCGTGACTGAACATTTTTGCTGCACTGTGGGTAATCTACCACATGTATTAAACTCATGCATAGAGGAGATGAATGATCGCATGATTATAAAATCATTTAACAAGAGGGCAGAATACAGTATACAGTCCTTCAGCAGTTTCACGTTCCGGGTGGGTGTGTTCAGTGGGGTCACAGCGCAGGTCATGGCTCAACCTATATTCGTTTATTAGTAGTGTTTGAATGTGAACCGATATGCTATGATGAACTCATTAGTGAAACATTGGACACTGAAGGCACTGCATGGTCATTATTAATGACAGCTTCAGACACCCCCGATCAAGTAAAACATCTATTACTAAGTTTTAAATAATCTATGATCATAGATTTCTTATTTATAGAAAGGTTTTATTGTATTTTAAGTGACATTTCCTGAACTAATGTTTGATCTTCCTTTTTAAGACTGCATTAAAGGGTAATGACATGGACTAAAATAAACATGTAGTCTCTGAAGTAAGATTAATATTTGTATGTTTCTTAATGAAAATAAACTTATCTATAATTATTAAAAAAAAAATACGATCCCAGAGAGTCTGCTCACTTCAAGTTGCAGCTATCTAGACTGGAAAAATATCTAGACTGTGTGCTTGTCCCTATTATAATAAAACTTCAGGGTCTGGAAGACAGACTCGGTAATGACACCCCCCCCCCCCCCACACATACAGAAGAATGATTACAACTTCTGTTTATGTGTCAATGTTCATAAAACAGGTTATCATTTTCGTGGAGTTTCATTTGTTTCGCATCGTGCTGAAACAAGACTCTTTTGAATAAATATCTCTGAAAATAGCCAACATTTGTTTTTCTTCAGTCCACTCTGAAAGTCTTGATATAGTTTATTTTGGAAGTCAGTATATACCTAAAACATTTCACAGAGAGTTAAATGTAATCTTGTACACCAACACATCATGCATGCATGCTGTGACTCACAGCAAGCAAAATTAAGATATTTCTTTATACGATGTTATAGTCGTGATGTGTCGTGCTGTTGTTGCCTTCACACAACGTTGTAGAAAATCTCCCTTGTTTCCTCACAACAAATCGTGTTACTAACTCGAGCCGTCACCGTTTGTACTCCAATTCTACCATCAAACACGAAGGATAATAATCTTCTGTTAGGATTTTATTAAATAATTTATAGGTGTTAAAAGATTATTTTCTTTGCGCGCCCCCTGGTGGTCTCCAAAGAAGGGGGAGTAATGTGTTTCTCCGTTGTCACCCAAAACCTCACGTTCGACGAAAATGAGGCTTTTCAAGATCTAAGCTTCGGAGACACAAGTTAACCCGACATTTAACGAACCCCTTTTATATCTACATACTACAACCTTTTAAATCCCCTTAAACGCCGACCACAAGACACAGGTGTGGACTATTAAACCAGTTTGGGGTTTCTTTTAATCACAATCCTCAGAAAAACGACCAGGACGCTAGAAAAGCGTCGTTCACCACTCCCAACTCTTGTCCAAGGTAACCCCATTCTTCTCGCCGCGTTTATGAAATAGTTTATTTTGTGAGCCACTCGAGTCGTCCAAAAGGAATTTTATACCAACCAGTAATGTTTTCAAATACACTACTTAGCCCGCTTTTATGAGCTGCGAAAATGATTACTTTAAAGAAGACTTTACATTGAATGGATCTGTTAAGGCGTTTACGGCCGATGTTTTACGGGGCTGACTATGAACTTCTTCAGTATTGCTTCGGTATACTACGCGCACCTGTTCATTACAAACCCAATTTCATTGACTTTCGCAAGAAAGCACAACCCTAACCTTAGCCCATCAAGCACTAAATCGTGCGAACACCAAGACGAAGGAAAGTATTTAAGTTGGTTATCATCATCCATTAACAATAAGGGACTTCGTGGACGTGTGAAATTTAGGGTACATACCCCTCGTTCCCTCTTCAACTATCGAATATTACACCCCTGCTGTGATAAAGAAGCACTAAAATAGTTAATCATTTATATTAGCTACGCCCCTCATGTTTTATGGTTACACTAAAGGCATTAATACAAAATATTGGACTTGCTAATATTGTAAGTTGTTTTCATGTTTCAAGCAATGATTCGATCGTAAAACTGATCATATAATAGATCAATAAAATGGTTTAAAGATGTAAGGATTCGGTCAGGAGGTATCCATGTGTGTACTCGTGTTTGTATGTATGTGTCTATATGTCTGTATATCTATATCTCTGTACATGTATATATGTATGTCTGTCTGTGTGTGTATGCATGCGTGCGTGCTTCCATGTATGTATGTATGTATGTGTGTGTATGTATGTATGTGTGTGTATGTGTGTGTGCGTGCGTGCGTGCGTGTGTATGCGCGTATGTGCGTATGTATGTATGTATGTATTAGTGTATGTGTGTGTATGTATGTGTGAATGTATGTATGTATGTATGTGTGTGTGTGTGTGTGTGTATGTGCGGGCGGGCGTGCTAACGTGCGTGCGAGCGTTAGTGTCTGAGTAAATGTACGTTGGTATGTACATTGCAATTTATCTAAATGTGTGTCTGTGGATTGCCATGTACAGTTATCTCATATCAATCTGTGTACCAATATGTTATTTCATCTAATATCAGTGTCATCACACCTTAAGTATGTGTGCATGTGTAAATCTGTTACAGAGAAACACCTACATGCGTTAATGGTGGACGGGGTAGTAATGTAGCCCAGAAAGCAACTCTACTTGCAACAGCTTGTAATAGCATTACCTCATGGTGTGGTGGAGGTGTTCGTAGTAAATATAAGTCCATACAGGAAGTGTGAATCTCTCGTCAGTACAATATAAATGAAAGATTTTATAACAGTACAATGAAACCATCATTGCTTGTTGAGAGATGGGTGTTTCCCTTTAATTTTATTTGAACACGTAAAATGTTTGGCTGTTCTTTGATTTGTGTTCAAAGGAGGTTTAAAATATAAATAAAACACGCGAGGGGCGTCTAGATATCTTTATGTTGTTATTGAGAGTTCATGTTCTTCTACTGAGATATTATGATGCGTTTTAGTGCACATAAAATTAATATTTCAAAACGTTCCAGTGAGACGTCATTGTATACAAGAGAAGACACCACTGAAGAAGTGGACGTTCGTGACCACTGGAGTTACTTGGACAAAGAGATACTTGTTCAAGACTTCATAAAAATAATTCCAATTTGCCCACGGCACTGATAAAAATTAGGTTATGATATATGGATAGTCGTATTTTGACAGTCGTTATTTTGTTTCAGTTTATTGTAATGATAATACTACTACTACTACTACTACTACTAATAATAATAATAATAATAGTAATAATAATAATAGTAATAATAATAATAATAATTTTGCAATCTCTCGCCTGCATCCTAAATACACAGTTGTCCGACTTCCCATTGTTTTTGGTGGTACCGTTAATTTGGTTCCAGGTTTCAACACCGAGAGCACAGCCTTTCTTAGACTAATTATTAGTCTCTGGAATATTATTATTGTAATATTTTTTTTAATTCTAAAGCAGCCCAGAGACAAGCTTAATTCCAGATTTTGGTTTTATCTAGACTTGCTAAACTGAGGGTGTGGGCTCACAGTAGTAGGCTGGCATTGGATAAAATTAGTTATTCAGCGTCTGTGAGACAGACTAAGCCTTTCTGTGTTAGGGAGTCTCCATATTTTGCGCAAGGTTCTTGGTGGGTTCGACTAGGTAGTGCTTCCTGGGAGTCAGTCCCATTCGCTGTCTGGGTTGTGTGTGTGTAGAGGGGGCAAGGGTACCTGAGCTGATGATCATCCCTCGGGGAGTGAATGTGCCAGGACCACCCGACCCTCCTCTGCTGCATATTTATCCTTTTAATCTGATAATAATAATAATAATAATAATAATAATAATAATAATAATCATAATAATAATATTAATAATGTGGACTTGCAACGCACTAGCATTTTTCTTGCAATACATGCAATACAATTCTTACTTACAATACATGTAATACAGCCTTAAAAGGGAGGTAACTCGTAACTGAAACTTAATTATGTTAATGTTCAGCACTTATAGTAGGAAGATGAACCACCCGCAATAAATTTGAGTTAACATTTTAATGATAACTAACAAGATGTTCAGACAGCATATGGCCAAAGGGACAGACGGTGCGAAGTACAAATGAAGATTGATAGAAGTTTCCACGTACGGGTGTCAGGTATGCCCGCTTTAACCTGTTGTGCAATAGAACTAGTTGATTAGTTGGAGGCAATTACTCGTGGCCATTGTTTTCCGTGCTAGAAACCAGAATGTGACAAAGATCTACTCTGGACATCGTAATTGAACGTCAGAATCCAAACGCGATGAACCCAGGCACAATCAACCGACTCTTGGACCAGCCGCAGAAGAAGCAAGGTCATGAATGCTTGATAAGACGATGAATTAATTAACGTGAGTTGATTGCTGTGAGTCTAGTGTACATCACGTCAAATACCAACGAGACCAGGGACGGTTTTGTGACAAGTGGGATACCTTATGTTTCAGAATGCTCGACAACCATGTGGAATCACCGGGGGTCAAGACCCGGCGTGCCATGACTACAGCGCTAGCGATAAAACACCACTTACGAACTCATTAAATCATGTCCACGCACTCGATTAGGCCCGCTAATTGCAAAAATTAGCAGACTTAAACATTCAAAGTTACGGTGTTATCAGCCAGAGACCTTGATAGGGCCTGAGCTGACACCACCACTCTGAAATATCCCGGTGGGGCAATCTAGATGGGTTTGTGAACCCTAACCCCAAAAAGGTAATGTTTCTGTAAGTGCTAGCGAGGGCCTCCCGATCTTGCTCAACTGGTCGTGATGTCAAACCAGGATGCGGGTATTTAAGCCCGTGACTTTCATTTCCACTACAAGCTTGAAAGTTGTTTGCTAGATTGAATGTGCCTCACCTGTGCTGGCCATTAAAGCCATTCACACCTGTGAGAAGAGCCCGAAAGATAAACAGTTACATTTAATAGGAAGAGTTAAGTAGAAGAACATCAAAGACGGTTCGAGCCTCTTCGAGGACAAAAGACAGTATTACGTTCAGAAATATTAAACTGTGTAATTTGTTATTGCAAGTCAATGGGGCACTACAGGGATGTGTGCTTAGCCCTATGGTTTTCACTGCGTGCTTTCACAGAATTGTTCAGGCTTAGAGAGCACTAATATATACAGAGGACTTAATTTCAAAGTTAGGTTATTCGATAGCCGCAGGAAGAGGGACAGAGATCAGGATGGGAAGTCCGAGAGAATTATTTTACAACTGTACACTAGTGTCAGTGATGGCATATGAAGTATACAGTAGAGGCTTTGTGTATCATAAATGTGTTGCATAGCTATTACGTTTTAGGATGAGATTCACGAATATGAATTGTGATAATGTTATCATTCTTTGTGGTGTTTTTAAACGTGTGTTGGGTATATTAAATTCAATGCGCATGCATGTGTCAACAAACCATGCCTGCATCAAGATCAGTACACAATCATTACTTAGAAAGTCTGGATGTTGGTTGCTGCATCGGAGGTCGAAGGTATAGTAGCTAGTGCAAGTCAAATGTTTCATACTTCAGACCTAAGATTGAAAAGGTATACGAGATATACTGATGGAAATAAATAAAGGAACGCTTAGTTAGAAACACTGTTATTTAAATATCATCTCAGGTATTCCACGATGATGTCAAAGAGCCCTCCAGAGACACGCAAGACACACCAGATACTGACAGTTCATGTGTTTCATGGCTGATTAAAATATGATTATGTTCAAAACGCTTTACAAGTTAAACGTATAATACCTCATATGAACTTTTATTCCCCTACTTGTTTCGATCAGTACATAATGAGAACATACTTGTTCCTCTGGTCGTTCGTCCGTATTTCTGTTGATTCGCTTAAGCTTATTTATTGGTCTGTCTGAAAGACACTGTACTTTGTTTTAACTTAAAAGACTTGGCAAGTCTATAAAAATTGCAATGCCAGGGATAGCTGATTGCTGACGAAACACAAGGTTCTGTTCAATACATTTATACTCATTTAAAATACAAAAACAGGAGAGAAAAAATACATTCAGAGACTGTAGTAAGTCTACTTATTTGCTAACAATTTCTTGTAAATATCAATAGAACTATCTCGGCAACAACCTGTTTGACAGTTCGTAAACAGTTTGTGAATCAACAATCTATACTCACGGTTGATGTCAGCTAGGTGGCTACTTCAGATTCGACTAACGTCATCACCAGCAGGCGGTGCAGCGTCACAATCCCTAATTATTCATATCAGGTTCGTTTTAAGACCACGTTAGTTTTACGTGTCATAAGTTGTTGTTGAGATAATATCATTAAGTGTGAGAACCTGGACCAATGAAATAAACCCATCTTTGTTTATAAGCCTATTACGCCTAATCGTTACCTTGGGTGTGATAGTGTCAGAGAGGAATCTCGGGGGTCAAAATGTATATGGGAAAATCTTAAATTCAGTGTTTTCAAGTCGTGTGAACAGGTCTCGTGAGCGGTATTTAAGTATGTTTATTAGGATTAAAGTGATGACTTGACGCTAAGCCTTTCCAAATGCAAACAACATCCAGCGTTGTGTTGTAACGAGTTATCTCCACATTTATAGGCATTACATTGTATACATGAACGGAAACGATTTCAGTACCTCTTGGGGAATCAAATCCCAACAAAAGTTGACGAATTCTTATGGAGAGAAACATTTGTTTTGGTCTTCGGACTCCAGAAAGTTATATTTAGTTTATTTTTTTTTATTCTTTGACATTTGATGAGTTTCTGGCAGGGCTATGAAACTAGTACTACTTCAAGTCTCATTCTAAGTTACTACATTTTCTTTAACTATTAAACAAATCTATAAATATCTTCACAGAGACTGCGGCCTTATCTAGACTTGCTAACTTTTATAGCACGGGAGATGTGCGTATGGTAAACATGTTACAGTAAAGCCTTAGACGACTACTACTACTGCTACTACTACGACTACTACGACTACTACTACTTCTACTACTACTACTATCCCCATACTTGTAATTTTTATAGACTTACCAAGTCTCTTAGGTAAAAAATGACAGAATCTATAAGACAGACTAGCAGTACAAAGTGGTAAATGAGGAACGTCATTATCAACCATAAAACTATCATAACTGTGACGAGTTCAGCTTAAACTGTCACTTTGTTTGCTGAAATAAACATGTGAGTCAGAGACTTTCTACGACTCGGCAGAGAACCTTATAGCGCTGTTAAGGGGCAACATTATCAGAATTTTATGACAGGCATGAGTCTTTGAAAGTTAGGTTTCTAATTAAGCACTAAGTTTAATACCCCACTTCCGGTTTCGTCGCCATGGTTTCTTTTGTTAAAAGTGTAGGTGTATATCTGGATACACCTACACTTT
>JAUELE010265395.1:0-10197 GCA_031471655.1 Diodora aspera | reverse complement strand
CATATGCATGTATTGTAGGCGGCAAAATACACTGCATATAACATTTAAAAAATCATTAAAATTTCGTTTGTAATATGGAAGTTAGGATCAAACACCGAAGTAGTCGGGACGTAATGAACACGTTTTCAAAATGACTACCTGTCTGTGATGATCACGTGCACGCACCGCATGCAAGACGAACAACAAAATGCACGTAAATGATCAATTCGTGATCTTTTTAGTGATACTGAAAGCTTAACTCTGTGCAAATTCACATCATGCCACGCTTATCTAACGTCCAACGTAAGAATGCTTGAAGCAGGACGAACTCAAAAGGAAGTTGCTATATGCACTTTGACTGTCATCGAAACACGATTTCTGCTCTACACGGACCATCCACAACCGTAGGCGTGTTCATCCCAGCACCGTTAGGCGACGTCTACGATAACGTGGGCTGTATTCACGTCGACCTGCCATACGTCCTGCCAACTGGTTATGTTCACGGATGAGTCCCGGTTTACTCTGTCACGCTCAGATGGCCGTCAACACGCTGATGCATGTGTTGAGGGGAAAACCTTTGATAGTGGGTCTGTAATGGTTTGGGGAGGGATTACCGCCCAACACAGAACACCTTTGGTCATTGCCAATGGAAATTTGAATGCTGCCGGGTATCGGGACAACATCTTGCAGCCTATTCTGCCATTTCTTCAACGTCATGGACCAGGCATCATTTTCCAGCAAGATAACGCTCGCCCACACACAGCTCGCACAACGTCTTGCCATGGCCAGCGAGTTCGCCTGACCTATCGCCGATAGAACACAACCGGGACGAGACGGAAGGTCGACTATGACGTCTTTCTAATCAACCACACAACGTCTGTCACCTTGACGCAGCGCTTCTCAGAATATGGAATGTTATTCCTCGGGCATTCATCGTCCTCCTGTATCGATTCAAGAGACGCAGGATAATGGCTGTGATCAATGCTCGAGGTATACACACCCGTTACTGATGTTGTGAATTTCATTTTGACTTGTGTAACGTTACGGCAACTTGTCAGATTCTAGCATGTGACAATGACACGAAAACGGTGGATTTCTCACATTGAAAGGACTGTTCTTGACGAGTAATAGAAGTCGTTTCATATCGAAACTTATGTTAGGATATACTTTTCTCAATGCACAGTTTCTTTTGCCGTCTAGTATATTTCTGACAGCGAAGTTAAACTATATTTCACTCACTCGGTGCCCAATTTGTTTTCCCTTGTTATAGCGTGGAGTCTTCAAAACAAAAGACAACTAGACGAGAAAAGAGGCACGATCGGATCTTTAACAGGAAGATTTTCCTGGGCATCGGAACAGTTGTTTGGAGATGAGGGTCTTTAAGTGGCCAAGAGTTTTGTTTATTCTCCTAGAAGAGTCGATGCATCAGCAATGCCGTCTTCTCACATAGGAAAGAAAAGTTGGACGCAATAATATTGCTTCTACCCAGAACGCGTAATGAGTAGATCTACGTTTCAGATTCAAATAGAATCTGAGGTAATTAATGATTTCAAGCGGATTTCAGCAGTCTTTCAGTTGTATCATATTTAAAGGGACTGGTCCAGCAATGAGAGAGGGAGGTGCCTTTCTAGGGAAAGTGTTCTGTCCTGGTGGCTGTAAACCAAATAAACTATTATTCGGGTTTCTGTGTTCTGGACTCCAGCAACATTTTGAGGTGTCCATTCGTGGCTTGCTACGACATAAGGAGATTGGGAGGGCGCATGGTAGCAGCATGAAAAAAGGAGTTGCTGTCATCTTGCCGAGCTGGAATCGATTCTACAGCCGTCACGAAATTCATCAGTTCATTTAGGGTAACGTAAAGTCCCGATGAACCGGACAGAATCCCATTGACCCGGACACTTTGCTTTTCTTGCTATGATTTTCAAAACAACTTGCCCAAACGTTACAATGTCAGATTGATTGTCCTCGTGACTTGAGGGCGCGGGATTGCGAAGTGGTTAGCGCGTCGGCCCAGCAATCTGCCAGGCTTGACGGTTGTGGTTCGAGTCCCGCCCGGCCACCTCTTTCAACCCGGAGAGACAGGAGCTCTGACACCGACGTGATGTTGGCGAGACCGTGGTGATGTAGCTGAAAGATTGCCGAATACTCCCACATCGTTCATTCCTCGTGACTTGAATATATTTGACAAAGATTATGTACTTGAGGGCACGAAAAGCCAAGTGTCGGATTCATTGGGACGTTATACTGACATATAAATGTTGGAATAACTCCTGATTTAACAATTGAGTAGATGCTTAAAGGTGAAATTGTCATCTTTAAGTCCTAACTTAACATGCAATAAAAGATGCAAATGTAAGTTGAGCTTGCGCAGAAGGCAAACTATCGTCCTGTTGGCAGAACTCTGTTCTCGTACGTGTTCAAGTTGAACAAGACACACGCGTGCAAATCACGAGATTCGTGAATAAACAATCTTTAGCTTTGCTGTTAACCACCTGGATTATAAGATTTATTATGAATAAGTATTGAAACAATGAAACAAGAAATGACAGTCGGAATACAACGCACAGGCCCATGTGACCTAGTATTTTTCCTTCACCAGTTACAAGTTGAGTGGGTGTCGTTCATTGAGGTCATAGCGCAGGTCATTGCTCACTCAATTTGTAATTGTTTATCAGTACAAGTTTTGATATGCGACCGATAGAAACCAAAATGAAAGCAACAGATTCCCATTTAATCACTTTGCACGACAAGCACCGAGATCAACCCCATCATGGAATCCTTGATCTCTCATTAGACACGTGCAAATGTCACACACTACGTCTAAATCATGAGCTGATGGCTATGCATGCATTTACAAATCAAAAGTATATTATGGGTCCTCATACTAGAAAATATGTTGATATTCCTAATGCACAACACTCTTTTCCTTGAGTATGCGTAAAGAACCAACGAGTGTTACACAGCTAATATTCCATGAGATATGGCCATCACAAAACAGTGTTATCGCATTTATGCATTTTGAAACATGTACACACCGTTGGCATAGTTTTCATGTGTCATAGAATGACATCCCGACAACCCTGAGAACTGAAAATACTAGTATTGATTGCCACTGGGTTGCCTGTTTAACTGTATATATACCACGTCCCATGAACAAGTCACATTGCACAGAAACCTTTTTGGAGGAGCTGCAGCTCCTATCTTAACTATCATTCAGAGCTCCAGATAAGCTGCGTATTTCCGAAAGTACTTAATAAAAACGCAAGCAAAAATGAAATGAAGCGTACAAAAACCCAGTAAAAGTTACCCAAATCGTCGCTAAATTTTACATTTAAAAACTTCGCGCCAAGGCGCTCGGTTTTAAATGAATTTAGCGGCGTTCAAACCACGGTTAACCGATTCCAGCATGAAAACATAATATGATTATCTCCTAAATAGACCAAATCCAGGGAAGTAAAAAACAATTCTACCTGATTATCCACTTAAACATTCAAATACCCAATAGCTCTGAAAGTGTTCGAGTAAAAACCCCAATAGCTCACACATTATCTGGAGCTCTGTATCATACACCTGCAATGACTGCAAATCTGAATTCTGCAACATCCAATGGTCTATATACCAAGTTTCAAATGTGTACTGTCCATAGAGAATGTTTATGAAGGTCTGGGCATTTCATCTCATTGGCACAAAAAAAACCACGAAAACATTGGCAAAACGTTAAACCTACGCCAAAGACTAGAAACGTGTCAGACTTACCCTAAAAGTATCATGATACGCTTGTTCAGCTGCTGGTTTGACACATATTGTTTTCGGATTACTATGTCACACAGTGGTGGAAGCCTTCACTGTCAGACACTTCCGATTTGGAAACGGTCCACAATGGCAGATATCAATTCAGGTCCAAGATCGGTGTTATGAAAGGAGGGCGAAACACTCTTGGTTTTCCAAATGATAAATGTGTTGAGCTACTTGCGAAAGAGATATGACGAGGTCACCACACCACTTCGTTCAAGATGTAATTATCCAATTTTCAGGGAAATATTAACTTTCATTAATATACATACTCATTTACGAACAGTGGGCGGCGATTATAACGAGCTCAGCTTGTCCTATACCCAACACATGTATATGGGTAACATGTTATCTTTACATCTGTAGCCTAATCAACCAAAATGCTGAAGCCGCAAGTGACACATCAGGGCTAAGTCATATTTGTGATTATTGTATTTATATAGTATTTATTGGAAGGTGTAACGTTTGCAGCAGAGTGTTAGTCGTCATGGTTTTCATGTTTTGCACGTGCAAGTTATTACATCCCGAGCTCGTTTTAGATCTATGTCGTAATGAGCATTTCAGTGAAGGCATTTAATAACAACACATCTTATGATGTCGCGACCGCGGACGAGTTACCACCTTGCGTCGTTCTGTCTATGAAAGGTCAGACAGGGTCACAATTCGCACCAGAAATACGATATTACGGGAGCAACGTCGCTTAGTGCATACAAATAGTGATGTGCTCTCATTGCGTTTATTATATTAATATAAATTAATACCAGAAAAATAAATCCCCCCAAATCATGAATTTATAATGTCACAAATATGCGGTCAACGGAGAAAAATGGCTGAATTTAATAATTCTATAGTAGAGCGAGTGTAGATATTTTACCCAAAGGGCGACCGATGTTCAGTCAGTCATGTACAAGCTCGGTGGATTTCACGGCACTGATATGATATGGTCTGTTCATTAAACAATATAAACAAAAAGGAAAAACATCCGTTAAGTAATGTGAGTGATGCTTGCATTAGAATGATCAAAATGTGTTTGCTGACGATCGGCACGTATGATATTTAAATACGCTGCATATCCATGCATATATAGTTCAATCGGTACATTTATGAGCTGCTTTCGCTTATTTCTGTTACATGCTCGCGAACTTGCAGATAACAAATTTTCGTCGTTGAATTAACTTTGTTTTTCAGAAAAAATCCCCAATACATACCAACAACCTAGGTAATCAAATAAACAAATGTATGACTCGCAGATTTTCCCGCTACCCCTCTATATTTACTATGTTTAACTAAACTGCCGGGCAAAAGAAACGATGTGAAGATTTAGAGCGATTTCTGAATAAATTCACAATTGCGTTGGATATGCAAGAGATATCCCTTCAAGATTAGGAAGCTTTATCAACGATATGATGTCAATCAAAATGCACTCGTTGAAATCCTAGCATCCTTTTGATCAGCTATGACAGAAAGACGTAAAGGAAAATACAATTAAGCTGAACTCATTTGGTGTCGTTTCTTTTGCCCGGGAGTATATTTTGGGTCGCAACATAAAAATATTGATATAAAATTCTTTTTGTATTTCTGGATGAAGTGTTTTACATATCAAGATATGTAATAACAAGCTGCAAGAAAAAGTCATGATTGTGTTTACCGAGACGCTCGCTTCTCTTCGCTCAGCTTTCGGTTGCATAGCGCAAGCGCAATGAAGGATAGGGTACCCGTCAAAGTTGTCCCAGAGAACTATTTAACCACGCCTCTTTCATGAAGAGTTCTGCTGGTCGCGACAACGTCTACTGATTTGATGTCCGAAAATCGGGTTGAAATCGCAGTGAGTGTGAACGTAGTAGATTATATTTTGTCTCGAAAGGTAACTTTCTGGTTTATGATATTTTCTAAGTCTCTATAATTATAGATGTACATGTAGCTGCGCTAGTAGCAAATCAGTTTATTTCATATCATTCGAAGCCAAAACTGTTTATGACTTTCCCTCGAGTCAATGCACTTCCATCATTCGCAACCGAAATTGATTCACATTTCACTGTCACGAAAATCTCGTGCAGTCTCACTTCCGTTGTGGGAGGCAGGTCAAGATCGCAGCCCAGAAGGTTGGTGTCGGTACAGCTTCTGTGGCACGGTGACATTTTCTGGAAACGTTTATAGCAGGATTTTAAATGTTTTATTTCAATTTCAGATGGCTTTGAAATGCATCTTCGGGATTTTGATCTCATTCCTGGTATGTAAATATTTTGATGCGATTATCAGATTATATCATATACATGCATAGAATCTGTCCGCCCCTCTCAATTTCGCCATCAGCGTCAACAAACAATAATCCGTTTTTCTCTTCTACACAACTTCATACTTAGGCTACCTAGTCTTCAGAAAAAGTTTTTGGGTAAGTAAGGCTTAGGTTCTGGGCATGAGTAAAAGTTCCCTCTTGTCTGTGCGAAATCGGAAGGGGTGAAGCATATGACCTTGTAGTCGAGAACCGGTCACTCGTCGTTAGTCATAGACCCGTCTCGAGTCCCGGTCGAGAAAGTCTTCCTCTTTGTAGGAAATTTGACTTGGTACGGGTTGTAGTTTTCAAATATTTTTAAAAAATACTTCGAGTGAGTCCCAATCAAAAATACTGGCACACATCGATTCCTTAATACTTTTATAACAAATCTATCCACCTACCATATTTATAGTCAAAATCTTCATTTTGTAATCCTCTCTGAAAGCAGCATATTTACATCGGCACCGAAAGCCGCCATTTTTGCCAGATGCCTACAAAGAGGAAGACTTTCTCGACCGGGACTCGAGACGGGTCTATGACTGTAACGATGAGTGACCGGTTCTCGACTATTAAAGATGTTGTAGCTGATTGTCCATTTCCACACGACAGGGGTGGCGCCAGGGAGGGGAGGCTAGCAATTCGTGGGGGAAAACGAGTGTATTTGTTAAATTTGTATATTTGCTGGGAATTTCTGTCCCCCTTTCCGGGATCTCGGCCCCCACATCGGGGAATTCCTGGCGCCAACCTTGCCACGTAATAAATAGGAGCTGCCTCATTGATAACAATGAAACTTGCATGAGGGTTTGCCTGGGTACAAGCTGGGTCCCTGTTGCTTACAAGATCCAATATCAGGTCACTAGACCACTTTGCTGATTTTCCATTTCCCCGCACTAACTGAAATCTTGTTTGATAGATTTATTGAAACTTTACATACTTGGTATGCCATGGCACAAAGAGGGTCTCGGTTGATTATGGGGTTTACAGGTCCAAGGTGAAGGTCAATAGACCACAAATTTTCCATTTTTATGCAATAACTCTAAAAGTCCTGTCTCACAAATTTCCTTGAAACTTTGCGTGAGTGTTTGCGTTAGGGTCCCTATCAATTATGGGGTCGAACGATCCAAGATATAACCAAATGCTTTCACTAATATATGAACATGATTACGTTCAAGTAACTTACGTATTAATTTAAAATGATAAATTACTTCTTTACTCGTTACGTAGTAATACCAGTGTGCCCCTTGGGACATAGAAGAGTGACACTATGATACAGTTAGAATAAAGCATCAGCAGCTGCAGAATGTAACTAAAATGAGGATCTGTAACTTCACGCGCAGCAAATCCTTCACTCACTGTTTATTTTAGTATTTATCTGTTTGTACATCGGTAATGGTTTTCTTTCCAATACGAACTTCGTGGAACTTCCGGGGAGTGACGTGGTGTCACTTAGATAGAATTGGGCCTCAGGAATTGGGCCTCAGGAATTGAGCCTCTAATTTGGGGGGAAAAGTTCTACATTAAAACGAATAAAACTGCCTCAAAACGCTGCTAGCTCGTTTGAGTTTTCATTGACGGTGAATGTATTATTTCAAATGAGGTATATACACATCTTTGTTTTATTTTAAGGTCAGCACCGTTTCCGCAATTCCCAAGGGATATGTCATGAACTGTAAGTATTGACATCTGCCTGAAATGTACGAGGAATGTGTGGTCCCGCGCTTGACAAGTCCATCCAACTGAATTTGGGAACCCGATGGAAAAGGACTTTAAGAATATCGAGTCGTAATGCTTCTTAAAGTTGGATACGTCAGCGTATTTTTTGTTTTGCAACTGTTGATACAGTGTTGCCCTGAGGTAGAACATGATTAGCACTTGGTGCAAGTTGAACATTTTATCGGCAATTGATTAGCAATTCTCTGAAATTGACCAGCAATTTGCGATGCGAACACGAGCAAAAGATACCCAGCATGTTGTCAAAATCAAGGTCTTTCTTTCAGAGCCGCGCGCGAGATGGCGCAGTGGTTAGCGCGTCGGTCAGTAATCTGCCAGCCCTGAGAGACAGGAGTCTCAACACCGACGTGATGTTGGAGAGACCGTGGTGATGTGGCTGAAAGATTGCCGAACATTCCCAAATCAGTCACTCGCTCAAATATGCCAAAACCAACATTTGGAACGATACATATGCATTGAAATACGAACAAATCACAATTAATACAACACATTATTGTTACTTTAAAATGTCTTTCAATTGTTATTCTTTTCCTTTCCAGCCTTGGCCATTTATTAACATTCGAAACTTTCTGAGTTATCTTCTTGTACAAATTACTGTCAAGACATAGGCCTTACATTCTGTACAACGCTATGGTGTGTTAATTATATATTATTTGATATCTTATGCAGGTCGTCTAAACTGACTTACATGGCTTTTGAAATTTAATAGCACAAAAGGTATACTAATGTGTTAGAAAAACATGCTTTGACATGACCCGTATTGCAAGTTAAAATCATAATATTAAGCTATTTAATTCATTTATAGGTTATAACGTACTTACAGTACCATTAGTTATTAAATTGTAAATGGTTAACTGTTCGGTGTGATTTGTTAACCATTCCATTTTTTTAATTATAAACGGTCCCCATTTACCCCCTCCCCTAAACTCCGTAACATAGTATTTTCAAGAGCGGCATCCACACTGATGTCGATCAGTGCTTGCATAGCTACATTTCAGCATGGATGCCATATTGTACTAAAAATGCCATCAGTTGTGTGATTTCTGGTTGTTGCCCCTCCGCTAATAAGAGAGACTTCTTATGCATAGCCTTTCACATGACAACGAACACGGAGCTATGGAACCCGTTATGCATAAATATTAAGAGTCGTCTATCTCTACCTGGAGTGACTGTTACTTATGGTATCTGCAGCTACACATAGAATCACCAAACAGTCTTATGTAACTATTTGGGTGTTTTTCTCTCGCTTTAAATCCTTGATATCAGTTATTGCTGAAACTATGCCGACCAAGGTAACATAGTCTCAACTCTGGTAATGTAACTAGCGCATAACATCGCGTGTTAACTTAATGATAACAATTTTGTAACTCATTTACGGTTTGCATTTCAGTGGAGCCCACCTGTGGTGACATCGACAGCGGTGATGATGCATATGTGACCATTGTGACCGATCTCTTTCTGAGCGCATACGCCGAGTGCGCCGATGGAGCAAAAATACCGTTTAACAGCACAGATGGAGTCAACTTTCATTTGCCAGTTTCGTATCCAGGGGGAGCAAATCCTTGCATTTTCACAGTAATTTGAAACTAAATATTCATGCAGCGCAAAGTATAATTTGCAAAGATAATTTGCTCTCTAACTTGATCGGATTTATTTTATACTTTGTACTCGTTCAAAATATATCCATTTGTTGTATGTACTCGTTTAAGACATATGTCTTTCTCTATATTAACTCTCGCATTTAAGTATCATAAGTTTATAACTGAACAATTATCCTGACGCACACTGCAAGGTATATTTGATACAGAATGCTTTGATTACATATACGTGCTCATGTTTCACAAACGATAAACACTTTATGTGGCGTGTCGGACAACACGGATCTTGTATGCATATTCTCACGTTTCCATTACAGAAACGCCAAGGAGCTAAGGTGTATGTTCTTAAAGTCATCATCTCCAACGGCGAGAAAAAGCAACAAGTACACAAAGAGGAGGAAGAGTTTACGGTCACGTGTACTTTTGATAACAAGGGAAGCAACTCTTCCAGCAAAATGAACTTAGATCCGGCGTAATTTTTTTCCTACAACCATTACTGTCGTGTTGTTTCATCTGTTACAACCAACCTCGTGGGGAAGTGACATGGTGTCACTGAGATAGAATAGGGCCCCAGTAATCCGATGCTTGTCGTACAAGTCGACTAAAATGGGGATATTTTGCTTTCACTTTCCTTTCTGTCAATCCCTTTTCGTTTCTTTCGCTCGATGTGCATCACGTTGCGTTATGTCTAAAATAATGGCCTTGCAACGTAAAACATCATTTCAACTGAACTGTTACAACCCGCTTAATGTAAACACTGGTGCAAATCCATTGGCGGGCTTGGGGGGGGGGGGGGGGTGCACCCCCGGATGTTTTTATTCT
>JAUELE010265394.1:0-18542 GCA_031471655.1 Diodora aspera | reverse complement strand
AGAGAGAGAGAGAAAGAGAGAGAGAGAGAGAGAGAGAGTCTGGCGACGCCGTGGGGAACGTTATTCGGATGTTTGTGTTGTCGAGAGAGACTCTTGGGGTGGTCCGAGCATCATGGTGTGGAGTGAAATTGATCTTGCACAGAGGGTCGGCCCTGTGGTCTTCCAGAACATCGGTCCAGGGAGAGGCAATACATATGGTGTGACAGCAGCTCGATACATTGATCAAGTCTTGAGACCACACGTCATACCTCATTTGGCACATCGGCGCAACCACAAGTTTCAGCATGATAACACCCGTGCCCACACTGCGAGAGCAACCATAGACTTCCTCCAGCAGAATGGCATCAGAACTATGCAGTGGCCTGCCCTCGGTCTCGATTTAAATCCAACTGAGCACATGTGGGGCGAGATTCAAAGACGACTGAATGACGTCCGACCAAGGCCGACAACTGCACCTGAACTGCGTCAGGCGTTCCTCAGAGTGTGGGCTCAATTGCCTATGGCCTTCATCAACCGCCTCATCCATTCCATGTATCGATGCACGGCAGTCATGCACGGCAGTCATCAATGCCCTTTTCTCTGAGACTAGTGTTGTGTTTCACTTTAAGCATATTTGAAACTTTAATTTCAACCTTGATGATCAGTCTTGCCAAGTTTCATATATTTAATATGTCTCAAAGTATGTTCACAGTGTTTTTATAAATACGGTTTCTCATATTGCTATCCATGGTGACGTTTCTTTTGCGGTCAAGTATATATAGACATGTTTATGTGGTACAGTAATGACACATAATTGTTCGTGGCATCATTTCCCTTGCAGAGAATGTGACATTTGCCCAGAATTAACAGTGAACAGTGTCTTAATGATCATGCATCATGGGGTCACCTGATCTAAGGCTCATTTGCATGTTTTCTATTATTATGTACATAATCAACATTACCGAATATCACTTATTTGCCATGAGAAAAAGGCAGATGTTTCAGATAACAGGATTTCATCAGGTACTGCACCACTTTTCTGAAACTCATTACATAACTGAAATATATCTGGGTTGTATGCAAATGATCTTGAGGTAATGTGACCTCATGGTGCATATTCATAAATACACTTTGTTTCATAACTTTCATTGCTAATTCTAGGCAAATTGCGCATGAGAAATTGTGCCATGAACACGTATTTGTAATTACTGTACTATATTATAAACATGTCTATATTTATACCTGGGGACGTTTGATCTAATCATGGAACAACAGAGAAAAAGGGACATTTATGTAAAATAGGCCTACGTTTCAAAAAATATTTAACAGTGACGGAAATGAGACAATAGTTAACAATTGGTACAAATAAAGGAATATTGTACATTTATGCTGAAAAAGTTTCATTCACATGAGTAACTGCCCACATGGTGAACTTACTAGCCTAAATTGTCCCCTTTTTTCAATCGGAGCCCTTTTCAGAGGCTCATCACTTATCATTCAGAATATTGTGGCTTGCCTGCAGTCAGTCTTCCCATTGCAGACATACCTGTCCACAAATAAAAGAAATCAAGCGGCAGAAACCCATTGTAAATGGTCCTGGTTTTGATTTCCTCCCATGAAAAGATTCCTATTTTAGAGACCAGCAATTACAAAATGAGAAGAGATGCATCAATGGTGATGTCAAATTCTAAACACCTGGGCGTCAATTACAGGGTAGCAATTTTCTCCACCAAACTTCGATTCGTTTTCAAGATATTGACCTTCAAAACTGGCTATAAATTAATTTTTGCGATTTGTGAGTACCAAAAGTGGACCTGGTCTCCTATGTGTTTTGAGGGTTGTATCCTGGAAACCCTTAGAAGCTCAAATCTAAAATTTGTTTGTTGTATGTGTAGAGGTACTTCCACAATTTTCTCCAGAGTTTTCTGAGTTGTCCATCATGGGACCTCTGGTTGAGTTCATATGGAATGACCCTATTACAAATGTTCGTTGTGAGCGCTGTCTAATAACGATAGCCGACGTACCCCTAGTGAACTGTAACGGCATATCATTCCTCAAAACAACAAACAAAGAAGAAAATAATAATTATTAATACAAATACCGAATGTGCACCTATTTCACAAACGAAAATAACTGTTAAGTATTAACATTATAGCACGAACGGTTTTCTTCAACGTCGATCTAACTTGTGGCGACCAGTTCGGTGTTGACCAGCTGAGCTACAGCTGTTGTACAGGCACATTAGAATCCTGGACAAAGTGGGACTTCGTTACAGAAAATACTATCATTTTTTTCAGGAATAGGGACGGGATTGGCACAGTCTGGCTGTATGACGGTGATTGCATACTACTTTCCTAAACACTCCAGCATTGTGTCTGGGCTGACCACATGTGGATCAGGAATGGGGATATTTGTTCATCCTATTCTTTTAAGATTTCTGCTAGATAAGTACGAACTTCCAGGAGGGTTTCTCTTAATGGGAGGAGTAATGTTCCATCTGTGTATATGTGGAATGATTATGAGGCCGTCCCCTATAGAGATACGCAGGCGGACAGAGACAAAACCAGCCGGAAAACTATCTTGTCGTGAAGGCTTGAAAGAGTACATCGACATTTTGAAGAATCCTTCTTTTGTTTTATTCAGCATGAGCCTCCACACATATTCCATCGCAATTATCACACTATATACATATTTACCGGACTACTTTTACAAGAGTGGGGCTTCTCTGACGGATTCTTCCTACGCTATATCAGCTTCCGGAATAGGAAGTATTGCCTCGCGTTTGCTCAGTGGACTGGCCGCAAATGACGGACTTGTCGGAAGTGACATATTATATTCATGTGTACCTAGCCTGATGGCAGTTTTGACTCTGTTTCTGAACTTGTTTAGCAGGTCGAGCGCTGGCAGGATAGTGTTTGGCTTTCTCATCGGCTTATATATGGGTGCTCCTTTCGTGATGATAAACCCAATTACTTTGAACATTGTGGGAGTTAATAAATTTGCAACTGGTCTTGGGATGGAAGCTTTTCTCACCGGGATAGGGGCCTTAATTGGCCCACCTATTGCAGGTAAGTGTTGATAGTTGTGTAATATTCTTTGAACGTTGCATACGTTCTCAAACTCGGTGTTTTCGTTTCAAAAAACAACTTTCGGAACGATAAACATACATAAAATTATGTACACGAATAATCCACAAAACATTCGAAAGCATTCGAAAATCGACGCAACATTCTTCGGTAAACCCTCAGAGAAAGAATCGGAATGAGGCTGGCTATGTTAAAGTAAAATATATCCATTTGCATGTCCTTGGACTTAGGGAATATGGTGTTATTTAATTGGGTATACACTTTTACAATGTATGATTTACAGTTTATTATTTATATCACGCAGATAGCACCAGATCTGTTTCAGAGTTCGGGAGCACGATTCAACTTTAAGCATATGATAGGGATTCTCGAACAGTTACTTCAAACGCCACGCCCTTCTCATCATTAAGAATAACCGGCAACTGATAGACCTTTATATTTATCTTTGTTCAGGAACACATCTCCAAGATTTATTAATTTAACAGTTTTTGTTTGGAAGATATATTTTTAAAACAAGTTACACATCGTACAGTGTTGATGCTCACATTTCCTATATATGTTGATGCTAATAATATATTATATCCTTAGCTTTGAGTTTCACTGTGCTGTGAACATTACATCTATAGAATGACCATACCAAATACAGTAGACTTGGTAAGACCCTATGGCTGTAAAGTTCCTAAAATATATGTAAAATCAGAGGTCGGTTTTTATTCCTGGGACTATATTGCCTTTCCTGTCGTTGTGCCTGTGGCAGGGCCAAGCGGAGATGGCTGTGGCAGAGGGAGATGTTCGGGTTTCTACGCCTTGTCTAAGGCCTTGACCAAAGGCAAATAAAGCATATAAACCCATGGTTTACCCTAGACGGAAATGAAGTTGATATAATATTTCAACATACTGGTGTTCTGGTCCGCAAATGTTCGTGTCCTTGAGATTGAGTTTATAGTTCACTTATACAACTGTCTTGTTTGTTTCATTGACAGGACACATTTTTCAAGTCAGCGGGGATTACTACCATGTATTTATATTTTCTGGTAAGTAAAAGATTGATTATTCAGGTATCATAGTTTTCAACGAACTTAACATGAGCAAGTCTTCTGACATTTGTAATCATATTGTTTCAAGCGATTTACGGAGAGCATTGAAAACAACATGCGTACATTTCAGTTCTAATTTTGAGTTTTGTTAATTAGCGCAGTTGTCCGAAACCTGATGATGATTCTGTACATTCTGTATATTTGTTGTGAGGAACATTTATTCTTTTCGTCATGTTTAACTCATTAATGATCGTTTTATTAATATACACTGCCAACTTATCCCACAGCAATGATGCAGCTGGCGACGACATTGTGCGCCTTTGGTTCTAAGCTGACTAGGAAGTCTGTCGTGGTTGTCAGTGAAGACATCTCTTCTGTAGACATACCGGAAGACACAGAACAACGGAAGTCGTTGGCTGCTGATGAGTCGGACGCTGATGTTTAAGACACAAGTGCAATCAATCATGAACCAATCTCGCTTTCCTCATTTAAGCTGGAGAAACACGTCATCGAAGCCATTTTGACAAGACCGACCTCAGTCTAGCGCAAAGCGAATGCAAGAAGAAAACCAAGTTTCGAGACTTTGATGAAAGATAACTCTGAATTGTTGTTGCTTTTCCTTTTTGACTTGATAATATTCGCGGAAAGCGACGTACAGACGTAACAGAAAAGTACGTTGGTGTTATAAATGCAGCATCCAAACAAATTAAATTTTAAAAAATCAATGGAACTATTTGATCGTATCACTTCTAAACGTGCGCTTGATAACACTCGGCTTAATCCGTAAACGCCCACATTATGAAATCGGACGCCAATCATTCCGACTGTCAATCTGCCGCCATGAGAGAGTTTCTCTCATGGCAGCACACCATACAGATACGAGTCCTGTTCCCGATCACGGAAAGAGACGCAGCTGTTACGAATGAAGTGCAATCTGGCATTTGTTTTCTGACGCAAATATGTTCATAAAAAGACGCTGCTGAGTGGAATTGGTTTGAACACTGGTTATTATCGAGCAATGCCTTGGTACTACCTACAATACTTGATTCGATCGGAGAACATGGAGCATATTCGGATTTCTCGACATTGAAGGCGCATTGGAGATAAACAACAACAACAAACGCGCTAAGTCCATTCGTAGGTTTTATTTCATATAACATGTCCATTCTCACAAAAAACTCAAAATGAGGAATTGGCTCACAAAGCTCTCATTCACAAAATAGTCCAGCTGAGTGGATACCGGAAAACGGAGGAATTGTTTCATAAAAAAATCGTGAATTGCAACCGGGCGAGACAATATTTCGAGTAACAGAAATTAGGTCAGTATTCTGAAGAGCAAATAAATCAAGCCTGTACTGTTAAAGACTTCATTATATAGTTCAACCGCAAAGTATTAAGAAATCATATTCACCAGGGGCCGTGGTAAATATTTATGTGGGTCCAAGGGACTTCTAATATTTATTTTTGGGGTCCAAGGTAAGAATATAAGTCCCAATTTCAGTAATTGGTGTTAAATACAGTACATGCTTGTTAAAGATTTAGAAATGTCCACATGTCATTACAATCTACATGATTGTACTCATTGTGTCTCAAAGATGTCAAGGGGTTGAATTTTTGGGTGTCCCCAATAGCAATATTGGGATACTGGACGTAAAATCCTGCGCCCGTAAATCACGTATAAGTTTCCTTTTCTTGCTATTGGCTGAAAATTCAGCAACTCCTCCATTCCCAAGAAACCCTCAACATCCCCAAACCATAACTTCCCGCTAAGGCCAGGATGATATTTGACGGTAACATTTCTAGTTTCATTCAGCTTAGTTTCACAATACAGGTAAAGCCGGTCGCGCAAGCTGCGTTACTTGATGCTGTGGACACACTAGGCGAATATTTAGAGCAAATCGTTTGACCGAATCTGGTACCGGACCACAATTAATGTTCTTCTTCTTTTTATCATTAGAAGGGCCAAATGTAGAGCTCTGTAGAATGTTACACAACATTGCCGGACCGGAACACTGTATACAATCACATAGAGTGGCATTCATTAGTAAGAAAATTGTATTTCCGGTAAATTGCGGTTGAATGCATTACCTAGTAAGAAGACATTATTTCAAAGTTCACAGCCCTCTGACAGCTTTACTTGGCACACAAAAAATCTAATATAATTCTATGTCACACTTCGAAGTATTACCTATAAAAGAAATCCAGAACTGGGCAGATATTCCAATTTAAACTAATAATGAGCAGGCAGCACAATAAGCGGCCTGTTGTCAATGTACACTTCCGTATCGTGTTGAACTTCAGGGGAGGTAACTGTGGTCCGAGGCAATTTTCGGATAGATTGTTCACAATATGACGATCAACGGGAAGAATTGAAACGATCATTAGAGAGTAGCAATGACCTCAATCTACAATTATTTCTTGGAGATAACTTGCTGTATACAAAAGTACAAGTTGCTTTCTTGAAATATGTCAAAGACACAGATCATTTCGATACTGATTAGTGATAAGTGATAAGCATTAACCACTGTAATGATGTTGGGCGCAAATAGGTCTTTAAAGGTCCAAGTTCGCCCTTAATTCAATTACTACTACTACTACGTATTCGGATAAAGCGATGTTATAAAATATATTTTATACCCCCAAAATCATACAACTACAGACTTAAAAGATAAGCACATTTGTGTTGTAAATCACTATCCTAACGAATTAATAAATTAAAAAAACTGTTAATGGAACTATAAATTGTGGTCGTATCACGAATTCGCTCGGTAACACTCAACGTAATCAGTAAAGGCCTATATGAAATCGAACGCCAAAAAAAACTTCATTCCGATTGTCATTCCTCCGCCATTAGTAATTTTATAATGAGAGGCATACACATCTTCTGCCCGGTCACGGAAAGAGACGAGTAGCTACGATTGGATTACTGATGTGTCGTAGACTGATCTTCCTTGTTTTATCAAAAGGAAAAACGTTGTCCAAACTTAAATGTCATAGCCGAATTTAAACTACAGAATGGCACCAAAATATCACGTGTAACCAAACCCTGCGGCTACTGTTAATTTGCAAGTTTTATCCGAATATATAAAGGCGATATTTTCTTCCGTCTAAGTATATCGGACCTCTTATTTTATAGTTAATCGTGTGAAACGAATATGAATTGAGGTGGGTTTTATTCCAAACCGTTTGGTTAATATTTGATACTTTTATTTCCTCTTTTTACATTGCCTGTCTGTTGAAAGTTTGAGCAGAAAAAGTTAATGGTCGAAACGAGAAATGCAAAAAGTCTGCTGGCTCGTGGAATACAGTATAAAATTTATCTTTTTTAATTTGTATATGTTTCTTCAGTCAGTCAGAAACAGAAACAACTCACATGTCCTCACGAAGGGATACGAAGACCTTTGAACATTTAAATACAACAGAACAGTCACCAAGAAACGTTCTACCCAGAACGGAGCTACCAAAAACTGTCGAGTGTAACCGAGTTTAAAACTGTCCGAAGTACATGACGATGGTATCTTTCGCTGCGTTCCTCCTGTTCACCATAGTTGCGTACAGTTCGAGTATGCAAAGTGATCAAGCCTCAAACATGGCGACAGTGTCTGGGCCCACGTCAGGACGATCTGTATTGGACTGCGCTCGACACTGTGCGGAGTCTCCATCATGCTTCATGGTGATGCTGACGGGAGCTTCCGGGTCACGTGATAACTATCTGTGTTGGCAAGCAGACAACACCCAAACTTCTGAATTGCTGACTACATATGACATGATTTTTATCAAAATGAACAGCCATGAAAGGAAAACCGCGAAAGGACCATTGATGTTCCTGTTCTACCGCCAGAACAGTGACATACATGTAAAAGGCACGTCACTTCCGCCTCTAGGCACAAGACGACCACTTGATTCCGAGAACAGGATCGAAACAAACGCTTGTAGAAACGGTCCTGAAAATGTGTGTTGCACTTCAAATACCAGAACAACAAATATTATTCTTTCCGAAGGGCGCAATGTATTTTTTCGTGAGGTACCTTGGAAGCAATGGCAATCTATCAAAATCAGTGTTGAAATGGCGCCAGTTTTTCACTACTGCGCCTGCGCAATGTATACCTTCTCTTTTATTGACAATGGCGTTTTGATACGATCTCTTTGTTTACCGACTTTAGCACTGAACAGTACATTTTTGGTTGAGGGTGATGCTGATTTCTCTGGTCTGGATCCTTCTCTAAATGCGTTAAATGATATTCGCAAGAAGACACAAAGGTAAGACAGCCACTTATTCTCTGTTTTCAGAGCTTACGGACACAGCTGAGTATCGTCGACAACCAAAACCTACGGAAGACAAACCAGGTGTAATCTTCGGTCTAGCCGTTGATCCAAAACTTCATCAAGTTATGGTGGCAACTGAAAATGGTTTGGTTGTAACACTGTACATCAGAACACCTCGTGGAATTGTCATGGGCACGACATGTAAGGTTCTACATATGATCAAGATCAACGTTCCCCCAATGTTTGATGCTGATAACGGCTTCCTCTTCTGGCACACTGATTATCGTGTCCTCATGAGAAACGTTCGAGGAAAGGAAAAGTTCACACTGAACTTCATGCCAGGAAAATGCGAGTCCATGTGTCTGGCTAACGGACTGGTGCATATCCTCATCAAACGAGGGAACGCAGTGCGAATTCTAACGTTCAGCATTGAAAATCAAGAGCGGACTCCATTAAGTCCGATGAAACGACTGAAAGGTCAAATTGGAAAAGCAAGGAAAATGTTCTGCTAACCCAAGAACAGAGATCCAGATAATATTTTAACCTATTAGGTATTTACTCTCCTATTTACTAACCTATTGGGTATTTCTAATTGGGTAATGCCAGTTCTAAAACATAACCTGAATAAATAATCTTTAAATGAGAACAAATGACTGTACTATCGGAAATATGTATTAATGTATACAACTCAAAATAAGTTAAAGAACACCTGACATAATATACTAATACATGATTTAGTAAATTGGTCATGGCATTCAGGTGTTGCAAAATAATATCATCTAATGTTTGGCAACATGATCTACTATGTCTGAGGTGTTGTCGGTCCTCCTGGTACTTTCGAGAGAAACTGTTGCTAGTCATGCAAATCACTTGAACACATGAAGAAAATACAGGAATATTGTCACACAAACGCAACGCTGCACCAGTTCTTAGCAACAACCAACACATATGTCATGTTCAGCATATGAAAGTGGTGATGCTCGTGGTGCAAGCGCTAGCTTTCACTATAAGAAGGCGATGACGATGATCATGCCATCACACTTTCCAAAATCATGCAGCAGAGGCGACATTTGACTGATGTTGATAGAGGGCGAGCTATTGCTTGGGTCCAGGATGGCTTTTCTTTATGTGAGGTGGCCAGAAGATTGCAGGTGTCCCCCACTGCTATTCATATACCCTTTGTCACCCTTTTGCAGCCATTGGCAGAGCGGGTGTTCTTTAACTTCTTTTGAGTAGTATATTTGGAACGAAGAAAATACTACTAACGCTGAGTGATAGTGTTAGCAGATTAGTTACAGATGTCTGTTTCTGAATCTAAAACAGTTCGTAGCATATGAAGTGCATTGGGCCGTGTTTATCTATATTCATTTATGCAAACAGAATCGTTCACAAAATTGCAACATATAAATGTACGCAGATGCCTTAACACGATTGGATTTTCTGTTTTTGTACTTGAGTATTTTACGCCAACGTCGTAAGATCAATTGAGTAGTGCAGATATTGTTGAGTAGTTTACGCAAATACGCAGCTTATCTGTAGCACTGCGCGGGGGAAGGACTGATCACACTGACCAGGGATGGAGGTGGGAGCTGAGTTCTGGCCGGCTGAAGGCGAACATTTGTTAAGCCAAATTCACAAATTTTCTTTCAATCGATCCTTGACGAATTGCTAAATTCTCTCGCGACGGGGAGGATGTTAAGGTTCTCCAGCTGCCCCCTTGGGAGCAGCGCTAACGGTTGTCTTGGCTGGGTACGGGTGTGGTGCAGGAGGCGAAACGTCACGGACGGCGTTTTCGTCGTGTGCTTGAGCGACGTAAAGGAAGCAGGCGACGTGATTGATTGGAGAGCATTTGTGCCATCAGTGGATCTCAGTTGATTATTGTCCACTCCTCCTGCCCTTCATACAGCAACATGATCCACAGGCTTGGACCCAGGGAGGGGAGACCGGGGTCCGCGTCTTGCCCACAAAGTAATCAATGTTGCAATCTAAAACCAATATGGAGCGACGGTCAACGCCTGGGTATGAAAATAATATTTTTAATAAACTATGTCGTGACCCCTTTCACGCATATCCTGGACACAAGGTCAGGATGTCTGTCCACAGGATACTGGCTAGAGAATTAAGTCTGAGCACAATTCTTCCTTTTAGATAATCTCCTTTTTCTGGAACAACGAAGGTTAAGTACACTCAGCTGGAAGCTTTTTCCAGCGTAACCACTAATATTAAGCTCTAAACACAAGCAGCATTAAGTTATTTATTTAAGAGGTATTCTTTTTATCTAAGTGGGTCATGGGTCCTTTGATGACGATAATTATAACATCGTTAAAGTGTTTGACACTTCTAGTTTCTTTGACAGCGTTGTCAACAAATGTGTTGGCTTCATCGCACTGCGACAGATGCACACCTCTAGGAAAGTTGGTAACTTGATTACGAATTAGAAAAAAGTATCTGACAGAGTGATGTCGACCTCATGTACTGAATAGATTAATGTCCCAGCAGCATACCCTCAGCGATATGGTTTGTAGCCTCATTAAATTAAATGCAATCATCAAGTTCGAAATACGAAATGGTCTATGCAGCTGTCGCCTCTGCAATTGTGCTGGCTTAAAAACAAAACTTACTGCTCGAGTGCGCGTCAGTATACGATTTCAAATGAGTAACGGGATTTGATGTGGTTTGCAGTTGCTTCTGTACTTGATGTGCAATGCATAAAGAGTTTTACTACAATGCATAAGGAGCTTTCTGTATGGCGACTAAACGTTTTCTGTTTTCTCCCTATACAATGCATTAAAAAGCTTTCTGCGCAATGCACCCATACGTTTTCTTTACAGTGCAGAATATGTTTTTTGTACAACGCATAAGAAGATTTCCGTAAAATATATAATGCATAAGAAGCTTTCTGTACAATGAAAAAGACGCTTTCTGTACAATGCATAAGACGTGTTCTTTACTATGCATAAGACGATTTCTGTACAATGCATAAGACGCTTTCTGTACAATGCAAAAGACGCTTTCTGTACAATGCATAAGACGCTTTTTGTATCATGCATAAGACGCGTTCTGTACAATGCATAAGACGCGTTCTGTTCAATGCATAAGACGCTTTTTGTACTATGCATAAGACGCTTTCTGTACAATGCATAAGACGCTTTCTGTACAATGCATAAGACGCTTTCTGTACAATGCATAAGATGCGTTTTGTGCAATGCATAAGACGTTTTCTGTACAATGCATAAGACGCTTTCTGTACAATGCATAAGATGCGTTTTGTACCATGCATAAGATGCGTTTTGTACCATGCATAAGACGCTTTCTGTACAATGCATAAGACGCTTTCGGTACAATGCATAAGATGCTTTTTGTACAATGTATAAGATTCTGTACAATGCATAAGAAGCTTTCCGTACAACTCATAACAAGCTTTCTGTACAATCGCCACTGCATAAGAATATTTCTGTACAATGTATGAGAAGCTTTGTGTATAACTCATAACAAGCATTCTGTACAATCGCCATATTGCTGTACAATGTATGAGAAGGTTGTTTTGTACAATGCATACGAATCTTTGTGTACAGCGAATAAGAAGCGTTGTGTACAGCGAATAAGAAACTTTGTGTACAACGCATTGGACACCTGCTGTACAGTTCATAAGAGGTATTCTGTACAATGCATACGAAGCTTTATGTGTGCATGCCTTTCTTTAAAACGCATCATAACGTTTCCGTACAGTGCATAAGAATCCATCTGTACAGTGCATATACTTCCTGCACAATGCATCAGACGCTTTCTGTATAATGCGTAAGAAGTTTATTAAACAACGTATGCTGCGCTTTCTGTAAAACGCATAAGAACTGTCTGTCTTAAAAAAAGCGTTCTGTACAACACATATGAAGGTTTCTGTACATTTACAACGTGCAAGGAGTGTTTTGTACAATTATAGGTGTATGAGCGTATGAGTTACGGGGGGGGGGGGGGCAGTGACCTTCTTCGAAAAATTAGCCCCTGGTAAAACCGAAAAGCAAAAACAAAAAAGACAAAAAGGTTGTAACTTTGCTGTTGCCTGGAACTTGGGGTGTTGTTGCCCGAATTTGTGAGTGTTTTGGTGGGAAGACTGCACCACACCCACCTCCCACCCCACCCCCCTTCCGGGTTCGTACGCCTATGTGTACAATGCATAAGAAATACCCTGTACAACGCATAAGACACACTCTGTGCCTATAAAATCAAATTGCGCAAGATAAAAAGACGCATTGTGTCAATGCGAACAGGTTAATAATAGTCTGCGTAAGGTTTATTGCAACTGTTGACTGATTTGCCACAATATTGATGCAAAAGTACCTACAGGTGACCAGAACCTATGCTTACATGGTATATAGCAAACTCTTACATGCAATCAATCAATTAATCAATCCAGTCTATTACTTAAAAAGATAGATATGATGACTACAGTCATAGACGTATGAGCACCCTCGGAGTTCGGGGGCGGGGGAGGGGAGGGGGCGGTGACCTTCTTGCCCGAAACAAGATCACCTAGTAAAACCGGGAAGCAACAGAAGAACAACAAAAAACCTTGACGCTCTGCTGAGCCCGAATCTTGGGGCGTTGTTGCCCGAAGTCTGTGCAATCGTGCCCGATGAACTCACTTCGTTTATATGGCTTCAGAATCTAGGAAATGATGTCGGATACGTCATTTTTCCTGATATAGAACCCTAATTGGAAAAACAAGCCCCTTTTGCGAAGAGGGCATTGGCCAGCGTAGGCTGTGGATTAAACACCTTATACGCCTTATTAGTTGTTCGAAAATACCTACATCTCTAGAAAAACATATTTAAATGACTACATGATTCATCTTTCTTCTTCAAGTAGGCGTACGCGTGTATTATTGCAGCCTTTCTTAGCTGAACCTGACACGCTCGACGTACTGCAAGTAAAAGCACTCCATCAGAACAGAACAGAACAGAACTTTATTTTCATTTCAGGCCACTATCAGTGGCATATGAAGTACAGATATATATGCATATATATACATACATGGCGGTAGTGGTACACAGTGTGTAATGTATTTGTCAAAATATATGTTGAGGATTTACAGAGGACTAATAACATTTCATAACTTTAGCACACATTATGCTTAACTTACGTAATAAACTTGCTGTTGTTCCTTGAAATGATTTTGAAAACAGAGTATATTTGGTCTTATTCGATAGTAACGTGGTAACAACATACTTCTGCAGTTCTTGAAATGTGAACAATACATAATTGCATGATATTCATTTCCAATTTCATTTAAGTCGCAAAGTTTACATATTTTATCATTTACAGGAGTGCAATTCCAACGTTCTACCTCTATAGGTACATGTAGTCGATGATTAGCAGTACGAAATTGAATTAAACTATGCCATTTACTCTTTGGTAAGATTTTAAACTATGGCTCTATGATAAGTTCAGATTTTAAAGACTATATGTAGTACCTTTAGTGAAGGTATGCATATCAGATAGCTATGACTGAAGGAAATGGTCTTCAAGCCTTAATTATAGACTTAACCAATCACCGGTAAGATCTGTTTTTACCGTGTTTTTGCTTTCATTTCATCATGAATCCTTATTACTTATCTGTTTCATTTGACAACGTCTTATGACAGTGTTTTCAAACCTTTTTGATCGCAACCATGACGACACTTTTTGGCTTAGCGACTCTTAAAAACATAAACCAGCCCCTCAGGAGCATTATATGTCCCTCATTTGGTTTTGGAACTGCCTTTTGTGTTCTAACATTGTCCATTTGTTTCTACGTCGTCTCTTTCCGTAACCGTACAGTACGAGTCTTCTGGATACATAATATTCCAAGAATTATTATTTATTCTTCAATAAGAGTTACTCCTAGCCAAACCCATAGAATTTATGAATAACTCTTGATACCAAGTATTTTAGAAAATCTTAGAAGTGTCATAAATACGGCCCCTGATGTGTGTCCTGGTAAAAATCCAATATCCTTTTTCATTTCCTGCAAACAAAAGTTTTCGAAGACAATACCAGGGGCAACACAACGTGTTCAGCACTGGGCTTTGATAGCAGATCAGTGAAATGTTTATTCTTGGACTAATAACACCATGATTTCTAAAACATCTATCAAGGCATCTCTCCCAGCTTTTGATGTCAAAATACTAATTTCTTCGTCTTAGCTGTGCTGACAGCAGAATCAAATAAACCGAGACAAATTGTAATGCGCATGTAGCTTACAATTAATTCACTGATTTCTATGAATAGCGGAGTTTGAGAAGCAAATATTCTGCAAGGATGACACATATCGTTCCCTGACCAACGGAATCTGTTTCTATGAACGTATCTGCGATTCTGTTATTATTTATGCGTCAGATTGTGAGAGTGGATGCGCGTACTCGTATGTATGAATGATATGACGGTGTATTGATTCTTTTGTTTAAATCCCTACATGAACTTGCACAGGGGCGGATCAAGGATTTTGGAAAGGGGGGTCCAACTTGAACTGTGGGGGGGAGGGTGGGTCCAACATGTCCCTGCCGGGGGTTCGAGGACTCTTTACTATGCAAGAGAGAGAGTGAGAGAGAGAGAGCGAGAGAGAGAGAGCGAGAGGGAGAGAGAGTGAGAGAGAGAGCGAGAGAGTGAGAGTGAGAGAGAGAGCGAGAGAGAGAGTGAGAGAGAGCGAGAGAGAGAGTGAGAGAGAGAGCGAGAGAGAGAGAGGGAGAGAGAGAGTGGGGTTAATGTTTAACATACACACTCCAGATATACCCTGATTTAGTGCACGGGTCACGTGTTGCCTAAAGGAGAGGGGGGGGTGTTAAGTATGTTGACACCAAGTAAAAGAGGGGGAAGGAGGTTTCATGATCTAGAAGAGGACTCGCATGTGTATGGAAGCCCGCCATAACGTAAGGCTATTTTGCGCATGAAAAAAAATCAGTCGAATGCGTGGTGTCCGATTTCACAGTGACTTTTACAAATGAAGTCGAGTATTATCAAATGAACTCATGGCGCATATTTGATACGACAATTGCTTTATTAATTTGTATAACACCAAGGCACTTATATATTATTCTATAAAACTGTGGAGTGTAGAAGGCCGTCTCTTGAAGGAGCATACCAGAAAATGGAATTAAATATATCATGACTAATTTTTAGTCTACCAATTTGTCACAGTTACATTTAAAGGTATGTGTCGATAACAACAATTAGGAGTTATCTGTTCTTGAAAGTGGTCTCCAAACTAAGTTTTCTTCTTGCATGCGCCTGCGCTAATCTGAGGCCGGTCTTACCAAATGGTTCTATATAGGCCTGAGGTGTTCATTTAAACACCAATATGCGACTTAAATGCTTTTGATAAATTCATGGCGTGAGACTGCAATATTAACCAGCGGCAAATGTTTAATGTGCCCTTTGCTTAGAATGCACTTGAGAATCCATTGCTGTAAGAAATGTGTCCCAAAATAAAGAGGTCTCAGTATTTCAATGCATATATGAGCGCTGACGTAAATAAGGACACTGATTTCTGTGAGAATATTGTATCATAGTTTACACCCTGCAATACTGAAAGCTTATCAACCCTTGCACTCAAAATTTATAAAAGATAAGATATTGTATGAACAGCGACTAAAGTTAAAACTAACTTTAACTCCATTCTTGAACTGGCCAATGAGTTTCATTGATTGTCAGTGGTCGCTTGTTTAAGATTGGCAGACGTTCATCATGTTGATGAAAGAAGCTGACGAAAGGCTGTAAAGTAAGCAATTTGCAATTGTATGCTGATGAAAGGTTGTAAAGTCAAGGTTTGTATGCTGACGAAAGGTTGTAAAGTCAAGGTTTGTATGCTGACGAAAGGTTGTAAAGTCAAGCATTTCCATGCTGACGAAAGGTTGTAAAGTCAAGCATTTTCATGCTGATGAAAGGTTGTAAAGTCAAGCATGTGTATGCTGATGAAAGGTTGTAAAGTCAAGCATTTCCACGCTGATGAAACGTTGTAACTTCAAGAGCTTGCATGCTGATGAAAGCTTGTAAAGTCAAGAATGTGTATGCTGATGAAACGTTGTAACGTCAAGCATTTGTGTGCTGATGAAAGGTTGTAAAGTCAAGAATGTGTATGCTGATGAAAGGTTGTAAAGTCAAGAACTTGCATGCTGATGAAAGGTTGTAACGTCAAGAACTTGTATGCTGATGTAAGGTTGTAAAGCCACGAATGTGTATGCTAATGAAAGCTTGTAACGTCAAGAACTTGCATGCTGATAAAAAGTTGTAACGTCAAGCATGTGTATGCTGATGAAAGGTTGTAACGTCAAGAACTTGCATGCTGATGAAAAGTTGTAACGTCAAGCATCTGTATGCTGATGAAAGGTTGTAACGTCAAGCATGTGTATGCTGATGAAAGGTTGTAACGTCACGAGTGTGTACGCTGATAAAAGGTTGTTGAAAATGAAAGGTAAAAGTGCAAAGCAAATAGGAGGCACTCACAAGGAAGATCAAAATTGTTATCTTGCCAAATCAGTTATATATACCAGTAGTTAACTAAACTAATCGGCAACTAATATACATTTTCAATCAGTTATTTCTCAGCTTGCAGCAGTTGACCGAAATTAAGTGAGGAAATTATCTATTCCTTATGACTAGGACAACCTCGTGACATGCTGCAAATCGACTCACTACATTGTGGTATTTGTTCATGACCCTACATAGAGCCTATGTCATTTCTCATGACCCTCATTTTAGTTGGCATAATGTTTCACGCCCTCCTCTCAAATACGGCTATCATTTTGATATGACCCACCAGGTTTCACCGGTCCACGCCCCCAATAACAAGACCGATCCCATAGAGACCGGCCGGAAACATGTGTGGCTTCATGGGCCGGACTGCTGCTTAGCGAGTTCACGGCGGACCAGATATATAACTACTATAAACTTAAAATTTCGGAATTTATCAGTTATACAAATATAAATTTATAAAGCACCTATATCCGATTAAAAATCGTTATGTACGTACATGTTGTATACTGTGCCTCCAAGCAATAAAGCATTATTGAAAATCATTTACGCTTTAAAAAACAAACATTTCAATGAGTAATTAAAACTAATTATTAATAGTAATCATTTATTTCAAAGCAGGACATGATCATCTACCAAAACTCCACAATCATTTCTCAAAAGATAAAAACATGAACACAATACACTGAATGGTAGTAAATTCCCTACTACAAGAAGGATGCAAACAGTCCATTCGTGAATCAGTGTGAAACCTGTTGCTGTATCTTGCTGGTCTGCTTTTCATTTGGCGTCAAGCTTGTTGATGCCAAGAGCAAGAAAGCATCAAGATGGACGTCAGTTAATCTTGTTTTTAAATGGCTCTTGGCATGTTTCATTTTGGAAAATAGTTGTTCACATACATACGTGCTGCCAAACCACGATGCTATCTTTTTTGCGTGATCAACAAAGTTAGGATACTTCACCCTGGGAAGAATATGCTTTCTATAGAAGTCAAGCACTGATACATCTTCAGAACGAAATTTCTAACTCAGTACGTCATCACATATTGTATTTCGAGCAATTCCATTTGGATGCCATGCTCACTTCTATATCAAAGGGAGTAGCAAACAACTTGGACTCATCGGTATGCAAACGAAAATCTGCAAAACGAGTTGAAAACTCTGTTTTCACTTCTTGGACCAAATTCACAAAGGTGCTTGAATCTTGTGCTTTACGTTTTTGAAAATTGGGAAAATGGAAAAATTTTTCTTCTTGAAGCTGGTATTCCCACAGCTGCAGCTTTCTTTCAAAGGCCACACTATGGCTGTACATCTCCCGTGTGAGCTGGTAGATTCAACTCATTTAAAGTCCCGTCTACACTAGTCAGCAAACATTTGTTTGCATACATGAGCAAACTTGGCGTTTGGTCTTGTTTGCAAACACATATATGCTGATGTTTGCTAATGTAGACAAGTTTCCAAACACCACGAAACATCGGCGAACGGAATGGACATTCTGGCAGCATTTTTCAACCCGGACCCTCAGTCTTTGGAACAGGCCTGGATTCAACTCATTTACCAGCACTACACTAGTTAGCTTACATTTGTTTGCAAACATGAGCAAACTTGGCGTTTGGTCTTGTTTGCAAACACATATATGCTGATGTTTGCTAATGTAGACAAGTTTCCAA
>JAUELE010265383.1:0-10197 GCA_031471655.1 Diodora aspera | reverse complement strand
TATGGCATAAAGACGTAAGGGAAAATAATTGAAATCATTTGGTATACTTTCTTTTGGACGTCAGTATACATGTATATTTATATGACAGGAATAACATGACGACTTGCTTTTATAAGAATGGGTGGAATTTTTGTCGGCTTTATGTTGCAGTTACATGGGGTACTGGGATCATTTTATAATAATAATAATACTAATACTAATACTAATGATGATGATGATGATGGTGATGATGATGATAATGATAATGATGAGGATGATAATAATAATAATAATAATTATAATAATAATAATAATAATAATATTTTGCGACCCGAGCCAGTTGCACGCTCAAGGCGCTCCCCCTTATTACCCAGGTCAGTGGAAAATGTGGAATCAACAGCATTTCTCAACACCCTAGGGAATACCGACCCTAAACTGCCTTGAAGGTTCTGAAGACGCCTGAAGGTTAATATCAAATTACCATCTTTCTTGCCAGGTACTCATTTTCAACTTGGTAGATCCGTGCCAATTACGAGCAAAGCCACTTATGTAGGATGACACCACTCACACTGTCAGTGTCTCAGTGTGAGGCAGGGCGAACCATTGATAGCCGGAAGGACATACAACTTAAACAGGTCACCCATCCAACTTCCATCTGGGATAGACGTTGCCTAACTACTCAAATGTGTGACCAACGTGTGATGCACGTGAATCATGCACCCCACGTCCATAAGTCATTTCTTCGAAGACCAGATAATTTGAACCGGGATTTGAACCAAGAAGAGTTGGATGACGATGTCGAGCTGTGTCCTACCGCACTGCTCGGAATAACAGGTGTTGTATTATAAAGTGTTTAAAAAACTGACAAATTCGTCAGGACAGGAAAAAGGAGGGAAATGAATACTTAATGCCATCCCATCATGCTGCCCGCATGACATACTGTGCTATTTTCGCCCAGGGCAGTCCCAAACATCTCCTTTAACATCCGGTATAAGATTTCTGACGCGTTAATGCATGTGATTAATTTGAGGTAACCTGACCTCACCCCATAGGGTTAATTTGAGTCCCTATCTGATTTTTCTTCTGCTTTAAAGATGCGTTTTTATGGCAAGACAAACATATGGTAATGACTGGATGGCAGGATTAGCTTTAGCGATTACATTTTTTTTAACCATGCTTCCTACACCGATAGGATATGTCATGTGTAAATGTTAGGAGTTCTTGAGTGAGACGGCTTATTTAAACTGAAACGGGAAGCACCAACTAAGCTTTTAAATGGCGGTTAATTTCTATTAGAGAAGCATTTACATAGATTGCCACAATTGTAATTAACGGTTTCACTGAAACAGGAATACTGAAGTACTAAATTTTGAATATTAGTTTATCAAATGCCATATTACAAATAATAATAATAATAATAATAATAGTAATAACGCTGGCAATGTCAGTGGTGGCACCTTGGGCAAGTGGCTTTACTCGTAAAAGACCTCAGTTCACCCTGCTGAATTTGGTACCTGGTCGGAAGTGATGGAAATCTGAAAGTTAACCTTCTAGCGCCTAACTGGCTGCTTAGGTTGTATACTCCCCGGGGAGTTGACGAATGTTGTGGATAGTACAATGACCAAGGCAATAATGGGTAGAGCCTTGAGCATGTACGAATACACGGATAGGTGCGCATTATAAATATGCATTATTATCTAATTATATTCGTGTTTTAATTTGTCAGGTCAACTCAGAAGACTAGAAACAAGCAAAAATACTGACATCAAAAGAAACGATACAGAGGAACATAATACAGCGTTTTTTTTCCAACACCTGGTTTTACGTCACTGTTCATGAAAACTGTTCATGCTGACACAACAATGTTTATAATAAATATCTCTGAAAATAGTCAACAATTGTGTGTTGTTTCTTCAGCCGTCTCAGAAAACCTTGATATAGTTTCTTTTAGACGTCAATATGTAACTTAACAGCATTTACTCAAAGTTACAGTTTGCTTGCCCAAAAAAGCCCTAAATCTGTCAAGTTCAACAATAATACTGTACTGCTTGTGTTATTGGAAGTTATTTGAGTCATCTGTTGTTTCTCTAGCTCACCTTGTACAGTAGTCTAGTGGAGGGATGGTGCTGTGGGCGGGACACTGGTCAAGCAATCTATCAACCTTTCATTTCGTGGGTTAGACTCTTGCCCGGGTCAAGGAATGGTCAGCTTGCATTCGACTGCATTGAAATTGCTATTACTAACATCCAGATGTAAGGTGAGCCAGCGCAGAATTCGCAATTTTTTCCGGTAAGTGGAGCGAGGCTTTCAGACGAGATTTAATGTTGTGGTAGTGAGCGGACGTGCAATTCATGACCATTATATATTGATGTCTGTTTCATACAGTGTAACGTATTTTGTTCGTTAAATCCGTTGCAGTAAAGCAATGTATTGTACACTAAGCTAAAACTTCATTGTAATGAGAAGCGCACGAAATCAGAACACAACGTACAGTCCTGTATAACCTGCCATCTCTCCGCCAGCAGTTGCATGCTCCTGGTGTGTGTGACATGCATATTCAGTGATGTCACGGCGCAGGGTCTAACTCACCTTACATTTCGATACCGGTAAAGCTTTGTGAAATTGTGCTTACGTAAAGTTAAAACAGATTAATGACTTGTTTGTAAGATTTTCTAGCCTATTTATCCCCATGTTAAAGATAATGTACACTGTTAACCATTATAACATTCCACAAGAAATATATCTCTTTCATATGAAAGAGAGTAGAATACATCTTAAATAAGGACAATATTTCAAAAAGACGTTTATTATTATTTCAAAACTAAGAGTAAATGGTTAACGGGTAACAATAGTGAGATGTGACAAAATCATTTCAAAGGGATCCAATTGCGGCGTCTTTAGCCAGTGTGAAATATTAAACAGGTCTAGGTTTGCCATTATTTGAAAGGTAGGCAATAATGTTATATTATTAACCACGGTGAGATTAAGTCTTACTAAATTTCAAAGGATGTTTTAGAATGGCACACTGTTAACTAGTTACAGATTTCACAAAACGAGTTTCATCATTTCAAGCGCAAGTAAAAATGGTGTACTGCAGTGATGAGATTTAACCAAAAAATTGAAAAGAATTCGAAAGTGAGATTGGCTCATTTATCATGACACGATCTTAAAAAAACAGTCAACTGTTATTTCTAAAGTAAGGCAGAAGGATGTGTACTAAATATTTGAGCAAGGCCAATCATCCAATCAATAAACTGAACTTCAGTGGCATGTGATCAAAGCATCTGATCCCAGTTATATTATTTATGGTTTCATAGCCTGTTCACAAACATTCTTCTCACTTGTTACGAGGTGATGAAGGCCGTCAAATTATAACATGACATTTTGTAATAAACTAAAGTCAACTGTTTCCTCTTTGTTGTGATCTATATTCAGAGTATAAATGTTAGGTAAGTGAGTGTAATGTGCTGGATAAAACATTACACCAAACTGAAAGTTATTAAACCTGCTTCCGGAGGCTGATTAATGTGGCGAGGTCGGATACTTTTAACGTTTTCTGATGGATCAATGAGTCAATAAAGGACCTGGCGCTTAGCTCAAGACGATTACTTGGGCCGTAGTAGCTCATACAGCTTCCATTAATTGTGAACCCGCCGGATGACGAGAATACAATCAGAAGCCCTCGCCCAAAACCGCTGAGCTGTACAGTCTGGTGTTATTGGACATGAGACATGCTGTAAAAAATGACAACATTTTGCCGATTTTGCCGATTGTCACATTGATTATTAGAAAATTTGGTCATGAAGGAATGAAGTGAGGTTATGTAACCTATTAAGCTGAATTAGGAGATCGAAATTCAATAGCAACCGCAGAAATATGTCAATCATCGGCGTAAATATACATCGAACCGTTTGTCGGGAATATACATCGAAACCGTTAACGCAAATCTGGGTTTAAGCAAATCTTGCTTGTGACTTATTTGGTTTGACTAAAAAAAACATGGCGCAAGTAAACCGTCTAAACTCGTCCGAACACTTTCCTTAAGTGTCAAAAGGCTTTTAGCGTTGCAAAATTGGATAATTAGGTCGAATAAATAGATGGCGCGATTTCGCTAGATTCTTATTTGTATTTGCCAATGTCTGGAAACACACACATCGGCAATGAAACTGTCTAGGCACGACTTAAATGTGAGGCACCCACTCTCACATTTCAAATCCTAAAATACTCATAGACTGAAAGCTGTCGGACTTCGGTGCACCCGATATCTTGATTACAAGTGCCTTAACTAAATGCTTCTCGCTTATTCAATTTAAGAACCCTTGCCAATTACGTGACTGCAATTAGGCGGACTTCCTTGCAGTTTTGTGTCAGAAGTTCGCGTTACAGCCCCGCGGTTTATCGACTGTACTGAAGAACAGTGTCCAGGGTGCTGACCCTCCATTAGTGAGGCAAACAAGGATGACTCCCCCTATCTGTAACCGCTAATGAGACCCGATCTCACCGCACATGTCCGCTAGAAATATGACAGCTATATAATCTTATAAACCTTTACCTACATAGTGGCCGACATGTCAAAGAAGGTCAGACATTATGTCATAGACTTTTGTCAAATCCAGAAGTCTTAACCAGTCTTGGTTTATTAAATGAAAATCGGTATGTATATCGGTAATATGTCACCCTCTCGATCCATGCTGCGCAGGCTAATTAAAGGGATATTAGTATGAAACAGGGCGTTCTAGTATGAGTTACGGGAACTTGATAATGTAATTCCGGATATGACAGCATGATGTACCTCATGATTATGCATGTATATGCAGATATTTCTGACCCAATACACCGGATACTTAACACAAGTAAACTGCTTCTCCCTATTTATAGACATAAACTCTGGTCGCTAAACCTGTGAGATATGTTGCACCCTACACGAGAAATAAATGTAGAAAATATTTAATTATATTTGATTCTCATTAGTTATAGATACTAAAACACAGGTCCATGAAAGTGTTAGCTATATTGCACCCTGGACTAGAAATAAATCTAGAAAATATTATATTTTATTTTGATTTTCATTATTTATAGACCTAAAAACCTATTCCATAAAGTTGTTAAATATAATTATTGTACCCTGGACTAGAAATAAATCCAGAAAATATATATTTATATTTTTTTGGTTCTTTCAATTACACGACACCAGGGCCCTGTTCCAGAAAACGATCGTAGCGTTCTAAGTTGATCGTAAGTCCTTAAGATCAAGGTTTTAACGTTAAAAAGGTATGGTGAACTCGATCTTAAGTACTTACGATCAACTTACATGTATAGCTTAGAAGGCTTTGTGGAACAGGGCCCTAGACTTGCTTAACTTGAGCTAGACTTACTTTACTACATGCAAATTCAACAGACAAGGAACAAATCTAATTGATTTAGATGTATAACAACATACATATAATCTGAAATATTTGTACTCCCGGTTTCTATGTCATAACTTTAAGTTAGCAGTGGAAACTGGTAGATATGAAAATGTAATTTATAATGAGAGGTACTGTGACTGTTGTAAAATAAGAGGTATGTTCTATGTCGAAGATGAATGGCATGTTCTTTTTGTATGTAGCTCATACTGTACCCTAAGGGAGAAATATATTGATAAGCATGTGAGAAATTACACAAAAGACAGTTTCTACTGTCTATTACAAAGTACCGACTTTGCTACTGTTAAAGATATATGTTTATTCCTTTACAATGTACACAAAATTAGAAATAAGTGGCTTTAATTTTGTATCTAGATCCATTTATGTTTATATATCTTCCTGCATATGTGTCTGCGTAGTGTTTGTATATTTACACCTTCAGTGAATTGATCTGTGATAGTATATGTATTTTGGGCCGAAGGCCTCTATACTGAATAAATTGCCGTCTGTCCGTCTGTCTGTCTGATTTAGATGTACAAAGGTAATTTAACATTAACATTGTACGTCCATTTCTGACCCATTTGTCATACAGTTCAACGTGTTGTTTTGATAATAATAAAAATAATAATTATAATAATAATTATAATAATAACTCTTTTTGATCCAAGTATATGCAAGTAATTTGTATGAGTGTCGCCGCTGTGCAGTGCCAAATACTTATTTTTAGCTGGGCAGAATGGAACAAGTGGAGTAGGGTACCTTGCCCGAGTGTACAGCGCGCCAGGATCGAACCCGCGAGGATCCAACGATGCACGAGTCCGACGCACCGCGCTCCTGATTTCAAGATATGACCATCAAAAACCATCTTAAATTGTGTATCAGCACATAGGATAACTTTATTAATGGTATCAATGGACGTCACATTCTGGCTTTTCGTTTTATTATCAGTAAGAGTGAAAATGTCAACAAAGGCGGTCAATAGTTGACTGTTTTCTCAAGGAGACCAGATCAATAGTCCGGTTTAAGAAAGTAGCAATATTCGTGGTATCCCAGCACGAACTACAAACAATAGCTAAGACTTGATATGGTGTCCGATACATGTATTGAAATATCACAGGTTCATGAACACCTGTTGTTCCTGCTATTGTCTACAGCACATGTGGATTACCAGGTCTAATACTACATAAACACAGGCAGATCCGTGAGTGTTGGGGGAGTAGGGGGGATTCACTCCCCCACAATAATAGTCATAGACAGATATAGGTGCACTAAATACTAATTTGCCATTTTGGACCCTCCCATTTTTCCCTTTCGATAGTCATAACAGGTGTAGGTGTACTGAAATAAAAAAATTGCAGCCTGAACCCCCGACTTTGAAAGTCAATAATTATACAGGTACAGGTTACTAAAATACTGGCTTTGCAGCCTGGACCCCCCGTTTTTGAAGGTCATATACATGTATAGGTGTACTATAACACTACTTTTGCAGTCTGGCCCTCGACTTTGAAAGTCATATACATGTATAGGTGTACTATAATACGAATTTTGCAGCCTGGTCCTCGACATTAAAAGTCATATACATGTATAGGTGTACTATAACACTAATGTTGCAGCCTGGCCCTCGACTTTGAAAGTCATATACATGTATAGGTGTACTATGATACTAATTTTGCAGTCTGGCCCTCGACTGTGAAAGTCATATACATGTATAGGTGTACTGTAATACTAATTTTGCAGCCTGGTCCCCGACATTGAAAGTCATATGCAGATATAGGTGTACTATAATACTAATTTTGCAGCCAGGACCTCTCGACTTTGAAAGTCATATACATGTATAGGTGTACTATAATACTAATTTTGCAGCCTGGACCCATCTCCCCCCGATAGTTTTAAAACACTAATTGTGCAGCTTGTAGCCTTGCCTTCTTGAAAGTCCTATATATGTAGTAAAATGCGCGCCCTTTCAAATGAGATGTAAGTTTAGCAGTATGGACCCCCTTTCAAAAAGGCTAAATCCACCCTGTAATTAACGGATTAGAAAGTTAGCCCTGATAATATTGTTGTCTATGAGCTTGAAATTGTAATATGGTTTATTAAAATTATTTAGAACTTCTAGTTTTGATCTGCAAATGGACAAACTCTCAAGGACAGTTGTGGAGAAAATAAATAGATTGCATGAGGCAAGAGTGACAAATAAATATACTGCACAGATAATATTATGTACATTTGTTATTTTTCAGTTAATAATCTCCTCCTCCTTTTAACTACATTCTACATTCCTGTTATTCCATTAAGATATTTAAAAATTATCGGCAAACATCTAAGAAAAAATAGATTGTCTAATGCCACGGAATAAAACAAATACTATGCAGGAGCAATGTCTTCCAGTCCCCTAACACGTTTTAGTTTCGGTTACTCGCAAAGACTAATCGGACAGAGGTTCTAAAAGAGATATTTCGTATAGCTCGTACAAAGCAATGACAAGCATTTATAAGTATTTTTTCATAAAATATATGTCCATCATGATAAATACTTTAAGATAGAACATTAAACTGGCAAAACGCTCCTGAAAAATGTTATTCGCCACATACTGGACATTTGCCGATTGACAAAGAACAGATGTTTCATACATTTTCAAAGAAAGCTTCTTAACTCACTACAACAATGTTAATGTAGTCTAATTTGATCATATGTCAATTTCGTCCCACTAGACTGATCATTTTCAAATGAATACGTACCAATAATACATGGCAATACGTTATTAATACATTATTCAATTTCTCGTACACGCTCTGTATAAACGGTTTCAAGTAGATGAGTATTGGCAATAGTGAGTAAATAATAATGGACCGGGAAGAGAGAGAGAGAGAGAGAGAGCCAGTTTGGTTTGTGATGTGGATAGTCTATCGATCTGACCCCATTGGTTCGTGTCACTATTGTTAGAGTAGATGTTTAGCTTACGTGCTGAGGGTGCGCGAACGAAGACTTCAAAGTCTACACCATTCTTCCTCAGATTCCTGAAACGACTGGGTCAGTGGCATAAATGGTTAGAAAAGTAATAGCCGTTAACTCCTTTTCTGTGTTGAAACCATTATATCGGCTATAGCAAGTAGGTGAAAATTACGATAGATCTGATATATCGGCTCTGCTCCAAAAGGTTAAATAAGGCCTTTGTGTGTGTTTTTGATTATTTCATGTAATTTGACAAATTGCTAAAGACTTTAACTAACCAGAGACAGCTGATGAGCACATCGTTTATAAATAGATCTTTTATTTATTAAGACTCATAAAAGGTTAATACCTCTTTCCTGATATTAAAGTTTTTGCAAGCACATTAGTGGCGTACTTTTTAGACTAAATAGTGTGTCCTCTTGGTTTGATGTAACGCGTCGGTGCTCCAAACTGTCTGAAAATAACATATAAATTCAGATTATGTAGACTAAACCCATCATGTCTTGGCAAAGTAATGCAATTTTATAGAACCGAGGTGGCCATGGTTACTCTGGAATGTGTATACAACGTTATTTGTCGGATTACAGCCAGATTTATTTTCATTACAGGATTCTGTTTATTTCAGGACTAACTGAGCTGCTTTCAAAACTTTTCTTGTGAACTTTGTCCCAAACCTGTGCATTGCATCTGTTTAACAAATGTCGAATTCTAACTTTGAGTCGGCGTATTTGAGATGGTATTTGAGTTAGTAATGGTGTTGAATGCTGTAGTGTCCTGTGTTATAGCAGCTTGTGACAGTAGTAGAACAGCGTGGATCAATACTGTCCTGCAAACAATGAACATCAATTTCAAATATGCATCCAACCTTCACATAGGTCCGACTGGAAAATAGACAGTTCACGCTATACATCCGAATAGTTTCAATACCGAACGTCAATAATTGTTCACGTAGATGCGATGCATAAGTGTTAATAAATTTGCGAGGACAAAAGAGCGTTGCTCGCTCTAGTATTGAACCTAATATTAACATTAGCTGAGTGTATGCACATGCTACTGAGGCATGTGAAAGCGCCACACAAAGACTAGCCTTGGTGCAATGAACAATCTACTTTTTGAAGATACATATAATTATATACAGCGACCTTTCTGAATATTGTGTCTGAAGTGTTACAAATAATTGACCCTATACCGACATCCATCTGTGCATATAAATGTCCAGGTTTAAATATAGTTTCACTTACTTATTCATTATCGACAGCTTGCATCAATATGCCATAAGTAAAGCAGCAATTTGATACGAACACTTTATATTTATTGTTTTGAACATTTTTATCGGATACTCTATGGCAGTGGTTCCTAAACCTATGGTCGTGAATTGAATGAGGGTTGCCCGGATGTTTCAGAGGGTCGCGAGATTGTATATGTTTCTTTCATGAGAGTCGCCAGTAGTTCCAAAACCCTGGTTATTACCAAAATAAGAGTCGCATATATGCTCCTGAGAGTTGCCAGATTGTCTACTTTTCGCCCTGAAGGTCGACAGGTAAAAAAACCCATTTGGTATCAAGAATGCGGGTTGCAGGATGGTTTATATTTCTTTTATAAGAGTCGCCAGTTTTTCCAAAAGCCCTGGTCATGACCGAAATAAGAGTAGTGTGGATGCTCCTAGGAGATTATTAATGTTTCCGCTCTGAGGGTCGCCAGTGGTTCCCAAAGACCTGGTCATGACCAAGATGAGAGTCGGATGAATGCTTCTGGTGGATGTACCCCGTGGGGCTTCCGGGGAATGACGTGGTGTCACTTAGATAGAATAGAGCCTCAGTAACCCAATGCTTGTCGTACAAGGCGACTAAAATGGAGATCT
>JAUELE010265372.1:0-10198 GCA_031471655.1 Diodora aspera | reverse complement strand
GAAAATCACACCTGTGCCAATAACTACGTTAATACTTATTTATTTCTAAAAAGAAGTTTTGTTTTTTAAACTTACGAGCATAGATATTTAGGAAATGTAATCAGACTAATCTTCATTTTTAGACTCACATTGCACTTTAAGAAAGGGAGAATTAATTTAATGGTCTTACACCCGGCGCTCATTAGAGACCCGGCGTTTATTAGAGACCCGGCGCTTATTTTCTCATCTATCCCTTTACCCCCGGCGCTTATTAGAGGCCCGGCGCTTATAAGATACCTAGCGCTCATTAGATGAAATACGGTATATGTTGAAGACAGTAGAATTGAAGCATGAAGTTAAACGACTCTGATTGTGGCTTGTTTCAGGTTTTCGAGTTCGTCGACGCCGACAAGAACAACCGCCTATCGATGGAGGAGCTCCACAAGTTTGATCTCACGGAATTCTTTTCAAAGTTCAAACCCATTTTATCAAAACATCTCTTGCAGTCTTTGGTGTCATTAATTGAGTCTTCGGAGCATATGTTTGACCTCTCCGATGTGAAGCGGCGTTACAACCTGAAGACCGAACTTTAAGAGAGAGTTTTTGAATTTGACCCACGGTTACGTATAGTCATTCATATACGATACCAGTGTTTGCCTGATTTGAAGTGGGAACGCTGAGAAAGATCGTGATAACATATTATAAATATCATAAATCCTGATTTAAACGCCGAGAGTTTATTATTTTCTCGGACAGCTTGTTGACAAGGGGTTTAATTAAGGCAGACAGTTATTAAAGTTATTTTTTTTCAGTGAGGTGTTTGAAACAAGCTTCCGATGTCTATACTTGCTGTGCCAATTCCGGTCATAATTCGTTTCGCTTTCACCGCAGCGTTTAATTAAGACGGGCGTTTATTTTTGTGGCAAGACTTGTTGACTAGGCGTTTATTCAAGGCAGGCGTTTGAACAAGGATTTATGATAGATACTCGGACACGATATAGATCTGTTTATTTATGATCTGAAGTGACAGAATTTTGACTGAGGTCCTGAGAACATTGCGTTTAATATACTGACGTCCAAAAGAAAATATACCAAGATTTTGACAGACTACTGAATACATTCACAAATGCGTTGCAAGAGATATCCCTTCAAGACTTAGAAGGTTTATCAATGAGATGATGTTAATCAAATTACACTCACCGAAATCCAAGCATCTTTTTGATCAACTATGGCATAAAGACGTAAGGGAAAATTATTGAAATCATTTGGCATACTTTCTTTTGGACGTCAGTATATATGAAAACAACATGAAGCTGAGGTGGCTCATTCTCACAATTTGGAACTGCGGTTGAGTCTATTTGCTTCACGTCGGTTTCACTCTCACCCTTGACATTTCTATCTAAGCGTTGTTCTGGATGACCCTGTAACACTAGGGGAATCATTTGGATTGCAGGCGCCACTAACAACCCCATCCCCCCGCCTATACTAGATATTGTTGAAAAACACATCTTTGTGGTTCAGAAACACGCCATTCAGAAACGTAAGCTTATTGCGGTTTTGAAAACAGGGTTATTTATACTCCGGAAGCAAAGAGCATGCAAAGGCTTTCCATATATCACATCTTACTTAAAACGTGCTTCCGTTTCTTCTTAAACTTCTATAACTATAATGTTAAGTGGTTTCACGTCAGTTTTAAATACATCTGAACTACATCGCCGTGCAAGCACACAGTGATAGATGGTAAAGCTATTAATTAGGGAGACTATAAAGAAATGTTTCTCCACGTGTAATAGTTTCCCTTTAAAATAGACCTCTGAAAACACTTAACACTTCTTTATCTTAATTGTACCTTATGGGAATACATAAACTTGCACAAGTCTTTGAGGAAATTCTTAGTTTCTAACAATTTTATTTAAATATTAAAACATATCATCTACAAATATTATATCTTCTCAAAGACTGCCGTCCTGTGTGTTATCTAGACTTGCTAATTGTTATTACAGACTGAACGCATGGTAAAATATATTGCAGTACAGCCTTTGGGCAAGGCTAGGGGTACACACCACTATTAAAACCTCAATTATGCGTGGAATCGCATCATGCCTCGGTTCTTCTAAAGATACTAATTGCTTGTAATGATTCGTGTATGCCACAAGAAGTCAAGGATGTTTTCGCAAACATTGACACATGTTGTGTACGATATCATATAATTGCTGCCAGATCTCTGGTCTCAGTAACTCTTTACCTCGGAATGAAGAGCGAGGTGTGTGTTACAGAAAAACTTCACCACCTAGTGATAATCTGGAAATGTGAGACTCAAGGCGATGTGATTTCTTAATCGATGGTTCCAGACCTTGTGCTTTCGAGATGTATATGCTGAAGTTCAAAAGAAACTTTAACAAAGCTTCTAGAAGAGAGAAGTAAGACAAACACAATATCCAATACGATGCGAAAAAGGAATTCATGAACTCAATGACAAAACATCTACAGTATCTCTACAATTGGTCTGTTTACCTGGTGTTGGATCTCAATGTGATATCGACAAGAGAGAACAATCTGACTGTGTGTGTGAGAGAGAGAGAGAGAGAGAGAGAGAGAGGATATACATAGAGAGAGAGAGGGGAGGAGAGACATAAAGAGAGAGGGAGAGAAATAAAGAGAGAGAAAGGGGAGAGGAGAGATATAAAGAGAAAGGGAAAGATATAAAGAGAGCGAGAGAGACAGGTAGAAAGATTCAGACAGAGAGGGAGAGAGACAACGAGAGATGATTATTAAGAAGAAGAGCGAGAGAAATTAATAACGAACGAATGAAAGAGAGATTTATGTAGAGAAGGGGGAGAGAGAGAGAGAGTGAAACATACACGAAGGTGAGCATATCGAACAGAGGAAGACAGACAGACTGGCAGTCTCGTAAGGCTTTTCTTCACTAATGCATATAGTGAGTGAGTGATTTGAGGTTTTACTTGGTTTTCGGCAATCTTTCAGCCACATCCCCACGGTCTCGCCAACACCACGTTGGTTTGAGGGTTCCAGTCTCTCCGGGCTGAAAGAGAGGTGCCCGGCCGGGGCTTGAACCACAACTGTCAAGGCTGACAAATTGCTGGGCCGAAACGTTAACCACTGCCCCACCCGCGCCCACCTAATGCATATAGAAACTACAGGTCTATTCAATTATTATTTGTATTTATTTTATATATATCTGGGGGTCAATAAGGGATCAAAGAATGCACGAAGGAGTCGATGGAATAATACGACTGGAGACCCCTGTTAAGGACCTATTCTTCCAAGTATCAACTCTTCAATTTGATTGGGTGTATATATAACCGAAATGTTCGAAACCTACTCAATAACTGAAAGATCGAGAGATGCAAGCTCTATCAATAATAAAAGCATATTATCACAACTTGAGTAACTATTTCGATGTATTATCAAATTGCAGCTTTCATAATACTGTCCTAATTCCGTCACAGCTGTATATATAATTACACCTAATATTTATAGACTGACACATGCGTACGAAAGGCGGGTTGATATAGCCTATGCACTTCTCCAAATAAACCAAACCGTCTACCTTGTCTCGAGCATGTACACCTGCACAGGTTCATAAAGTAAATTAAATAGCACACTCGATATAAAATCATCGTGTTAAATGCTTCGAAATCAAAGTTACCTTTTCCGATCTTAAAAATTTTAGTTGCATATTTTTTGCAAATTTATTCAAGTTTACGACCTAATAATTGGCTTCAAACATTTGTCTGAAAATGGCTTCAGTCAGTTTTGCAAGGTATTTACTTTTGTGCAATAAAGCCTTAAAACATACAAACAGCTCAAGAACTAGCTTCTCTGACAGGCCCTTTTTTACTTAAGAGACTTGGCAAGTCTATAAAAATAGCAAGTTTACGGATAGCTGATTACAGGTCTGACATTCGACTGAGGAGACAAGGCTCTGTCCAACAAATTAATGCTTAATCGAAACTATACCTAAACAAGAGAGAAAGAAATTCGGAGACGAGCAGTCAGTCTAGCTCAAGAACCTGACCAGACGGAATGGCTGTCAGTGTGTCTTGACCCGGCGAGGGTACCTCGCTTTCTCACAATGTCGTGCATAATTAAATGTTACTTTGATTTATTTAGGTTTAAATATTCAGTAGTTAGGCTAATACATCTTCCTCCAGTCTATCAATGTCAACTCGTTCGGATCTACTTTGAGGTCGTTAGCAACAGACATGGATGGTGCACGAGTTGTGTAGTGGCTGCTGGGGAATTTCACGTGCAACAAGGTCAGACACTCGCCAATCCGAAAGTTCCCGATTGTGACAATAAAATTCAATAATACGACATTTCTACTCACTTAACAATTCTTTGCAGAGCTTACCTGTGAAAAAATATGAGTTTCCCTTTATGTACAACGCATTTATATCCGTGTTTAATACCAGGTTATGTCTGCAAATAATTTGTTATCATCGATGATCGGCAAAGGCAGACATCGAATCCCGAAGTCGTTCGGCATGTCAGCAGCCAACGACGAGGCGACATTTCATTGGACGGCAAGCCGCTGTTTCCGTTGGTATATTTAGCTCACCGTGCACGTGCTATTATTGTGACGAAGCCATTGTGACCACCACTGTGTCACCGCTTAGTCGTTCATAGCGAGGAAACCAGGAAGTTGCTATCATATCTGTTTTTAAGCTTGACTCATGCAATCTATTTATTTTCTGTCTGCAAACTATCTTCCAGCCAGCCCCCACCTCTAGAAATCAAATCGCCGTTCTTTAAAAGGCTTCAGCAGCAAATACACTTCTCTCACAAGATTTCTTTTTTGTTAATTGTTTTTATTGTTATTATTACCACTAATACCACTACATGTATTTACTGTATGTGTTACTGCTACTGCTAACGTCTTCTACTAGGCCTATATAACTTACGCCCACAGAAACCATACAGAGAAAAATGATTACAATTAACTCTCTTCCAAGCTCTATTTTTGTGTCACTGTTCATCAAAAAGGTTCCTACCTAGGTGAAGTTTCATTTGGTTTGCATCGTGCTGACACAACCCTGTCTTGAATAAATATCACTGACAATAGTAAGTATTTGTTAGTCTCTCTTCAGTCGTCTCCACAAGTCTTAGTATCTACTTGGTATCAATTATTTCCTTGGTATCTACTTGGTATTTATTAGTTCCTTGGTATCTATTTGGTATCAATTATTTCCTTAGTATCTACTTGGTATCAGTTATTTCCTTGGTATCTACTTGGTATCAGTTATTTCATTGGTATCTACTTGGTATCAGTTATTTCCTTGGTATCTACTTTGTATCAATTATTTCCTTGGTATCTACTTGGTATTTATTATTTCCTTGGTATCTACTCGGTATCAATTATTTCCTTAGTATCTACTTGGTATCAGTTATTTTTCTGGTATCTACTTGGTATCAGTTATTTCCTTGGTATCTACTTGGTATCAATTATTTCCTTGGTATCTACTTGGTATCAGTTATTTCCTTGGTATCTACTTGGTATCAATTATTTCCTTGGTATCTACTTAGTATCAATTATTTCCTTGGTATCTACTTGGTGCAATTATTTCCTTCGTACCTACTTAGTATCACTTGCTTCCTGGGTACCTACTTGGTATTAATTATTTCCAGAACAAGCAATGGGGGAATTGCAGCACATACGAAAATCTCTTTCACCCTCTTCAGGCTTTGCTTAAAATGGTTATGTTACAAGGACATTTAATGCACCAAATTAAAAGCATTATTGATGAACAATGACACAAAAGCAGGAGTTGGTAGATGTTGTCATCATGTTTCTCTGTCGTTTCTTGTGAACGTGAGCGAATGTATAGTCTGGACAACTGATTATTTTACAAATTGCCACAAGTCATTTTCAAATGGATCCAGTAATGTGAGATGGGGTGATAGATGGTGACAGGCTCTTTGTTAAGGGTGGGAAGGACCCCAACGGGCCAGCGGTCCAGCGGGCGGACCGCCACTTATTGATTTTCAACCAAAAAATCATGGAGTGCCAAAATAGAGATAGCGATCCCTTCCTGGATCCACGCTTCACTAATCTTTAATTTCAGTGCATGAGTACTGACTAAATGTGTAGGAGTACTTGTAATGAGTACTAACCAAATTTGGAGTACTTGTAATGAGTCCTTGACCACATGCATAGGAGTACTTGTAATGAGTATTGACCAAATGTGTAGGAGTACTTGTAATGAGTACTGACCAACTGTATAGATTACTTGTGATGAATACTTGCCAAATGTGCAGGAGTACTTGTAATGAGTACTGACCAAATGCATAGAATAATGAGTACTGATCAAATGTGTAGGAGTATTTGTAATTAGTATTGACCAAATGTGTAGGAGTACTTGTAATTAGTACTAACCAAAAATGTAGGAGTATTTGTACTGAGTACTGACCAAATGTGTAGGAGTACTTCTAATGAGTATTGACCAGATGTGTAGGAGTTCTTGTAATGAGTACTAACCAGGTGTGTACGAGTACTTGTAATGAGTACTAACCAGATGTGTAGGAGTACTTGTATTCTTCAATTCAACTACTCTTGAAGGTTGAAGGATGGTTAATTATTCTCCTTAAAATTGTCATCCGTTGATTAGGGTCCAGTCACGTCGTATAAGAAGTTGTTTGACCAATCGTAGGCTTGATATTGATCCATTCTCCACACCTTTATCGTCGTGATTGGTTAATTATGCCCATATGAAATACTGTCAGCATAATCTGTTCATTCACATAGGTTTCGATTGCAAAACGTGGGTCACTCCCAGTCTCATCTAGCGGCATATCAAATGGCAGACTCTTGTCAAGACCCTAAGGCTGTACATTTCCTTAAATATATTTTAAATCAAAGGTAGGTTATTATTCCTGGGACTATATAGCCTTTCCTAGATGTACCCAGAAGACACCCATCAACCTGGACAAAATTTGAAAAACAAGTCATCGGGACTCCCTGGAAGATAATTGTCACAGCTGATTTTCTCCGCATCTTTGCTTCATCAATTCACGAATCTGGCTTCAATGATACCATGACGCAAACTGCAGCAGCTTACATCACAGAGCTTAAATAGCATAATAGTTTATCAATATTCCATTACATAAGCGTGTGAGAATCTCCCCCCCCCCTTCCATCGAGTGTGCTTTAAATGTCCTTTCTAGTATTTGGGTCTGGACGAAAAAATGGGGCTCGTATTACTAAAATCCAGTCAGTTTGGCACCCCTGATGAAATTAAGATTCGAAGCTCCCCCCCCCCCCCCCCACAATTCTTTTGCGGCGCCCCGTGACATTTTGCGCCCTAAACAACGCCGACGTATCATAAGGGAGTTGAATGACTTTCAAACTGCTAACTACTGCTGACAACCCAAATGCGCTGTCATGAATATACCAGCTGGGTAATCAAAATTGAGAATAGTTCGTGTGTGTTGGGGGGGGGGGGCGCGACCATTGAATTCAGAGACTTATACTCTACCGTTTGAACTACAACATCGACCAGACAGTGAATTGCTCTGAAGATGACATCATTCTATTGTACACCGTGGCAACCCTAGCCTCCTGTTGCACCTGCTTTAGGAATAAATAAAGGCAATGGAACCCAAACTATTGATGGCAATACTCTGCGATACCAACTCTTGCTTTTGTGTCAGTGCTCATCAAAAATGTTCTTAATGTCAGGGAGTTTAATTTGAATCAAATGTCCTTAATTGTAACATAACCATTTCACATAAAACGTGAAGTAGCGATCAATATATCAAAAAGAGAGTTGTTTTACGTGGTGCAATTCCCCTAATTGCTTCCTCCAGAAATATCTGATAAATGAACTTTTCCACAATCAGCCAAAGAGATTCTAACTTCAAATTTAAGCTGAGGAGTTTGAACCTTCCCAAGATAATCACTTTTTTTAATCGTTTCACATTTCTCTCCTGGATAAGCGGTTGACACAAAACGGAAACGCTTGTTCACCATCGAAACTCTTTCAGCTAATGAAAAACCATTCGGTCATAATGAAAATTAGAAACAGGAACATCGTGAAACATTAAAACGAAATCGGAGTGTTTATGTGTACATTTATGGCTGACACTTAGAAAATAAGCATGTATTCTATAACAATTTTCAGTTGATGAAGACGATTTATCGGTTACAATAAAAATTAGGAATAAAACATTTTGCGAATGATTAAAATGAAATGAGGTATTGTGATACACATCTTCATCAGTCAAAATTTGCATTTAAAGCGGGGAGTATCATCAGTTTTGTTCATCAAAGCACTTGCGTCACAGTCAGTCTGAGACCATGTATTATACCTGGGACTATAATGCATTTCCTAGCTTGGTACACAGCAGGCCTAATCAAAGAGGAGCATCATGGAGGCTAATTTTATATGCCTTGATTCAGGGTCTCACCCTCCCAATTCAGGGCATATATACTCAGCCAACGACTCCCTCAGATGTCCTGGATTTACTCCTATTCACGATAGTTGTTCAGTGTGTATGGAAAGTCCATATCCGCTAAATATAGACAACCAATGAAATTTCGTATTACCTGCACGAGAGGTGGCTCTTGATACATTTAAACACATGCCGTTTTTACTTCCCCGATTGTTAGAAGAGACGAGCCACATGATTGGACACAAGTTTTCGCTGTGGAAGCCTCAATGATTGGTCCAAACACCGACTTGGAGACAATCTTCAAAATAGGAGTGAACCTGGGGTATCTGAGGGAGTCGACGGAGTCATAAATTCCCTGAATATCGAGGATGTCAGGGTTTTGAAAACTTTTAGAGATACTCCAAAGTTGTGCTTTTATTGGTTTGGTTCGAATTCTGGTCAGGTCAACCAGTTATTCCAGTCTACTTTCTGTTTCTTCAATTGTATATTCCCATATCGATTTTCGGATTCCACCGATCCCGAGCCGTGAACAACAGGCGTGATCCGATGATTAGGTCGCGGGTTCGATCCTAGCCAGGGCCTTGTTGCACAGTTGCACAAGGTACCTTACTCCACTTGTCCCAGGCGTCTCAGCTGAAAGTGGGTATTGGTACTACACAAGAAAATCCAATTTATCTGTAATATCGGATAATATAAGATTTATTATTATTCCGCCATTCCACTTTAAGAACAGGAAATGCGCCGCCAATGATTTTTGCCGAGCAGACACATTTAAGCGTATTTCAGTAACAATTTGACGTATCCCGATTCCCTTGTACGTGAGGATAAAAAGTGTATCAGTGTTTGTTGAGCAGAGATAACCTCCCCGCTATCTCCAAGCATCTGGAGATTTATCTCACGTTCCGGGTTTCCAAACGTCAGCTTGCCGCTGATATGCCCCAATCACGGCCACGTGGATGTTTGGGCTGTTTTTCTGATTAATGGTCGGTCGGCTGGGAGAAATGCAAGATGTTTCCCCAGCAATATCGTGACTGACCCCAAAGAACAATTTATTATCAAGCACTCCGAGGTTTCACGTTAGATTCAGTCGTTGATTCACATCAAGCAGATTCCTCGATGATGCAACCGGTCCGATGACTTGCAAAGCTCTTCTTCTTCATCATCATCTGCTTCGTCTCCCGTTTCAGTGTGACTTCCTTTCGTTCTGCTTCTTATGTCTTCTTGGATTTCCTTTTCTTTGTCATTTGTTCCTTTTTCGCTTCCTTCTTTTCTTCTTCACCTCCTCTCTTTATTCTTTTCTTCTTTGTCTCCTATTCTTCTTTTCTTTCTCTTTTTCTTCTTCTTTTTCTACTCTGGGTATTTAAACAAAACAACGTTTTGCAACAGAAAGTTTGGGGATGATTTTCTGCGGTGAAATCTGCTAGCTACAACATTCACTAAAACCAAGCACTGATGACACGATCAGAGAGATGGTCATTGCTCTTGTTGATTTCCCTTGGACTGGAATCGAACCCAGTTCGTTTTGAGCAGAGATCGTACCAACTGCGCCGTCAAACTGCTCCCTGAGCTTCACTTTCTGTGACTGACCTACGCGTCTTGCCTTTATCCTTCATTCAATTCATAAGAAAGCTAAACGTAGTGTATTCGTTGACTTAATACCTTTAGCAGGTTATCAAACCACGCGAGCCCCCGGACCTCTCTAGAACATTATATCTTTCATGACCTATGTTGTGGTAATTCACCCCCCACCCCCCCCTGCAGTGAATGCGATATTTCACTGGTTGTCTATATTTAGCAGATTTGAACT
>JAUELE010265361.1:0-10198 GCA_031471655.1 Diodora aspera | reverse complement strand
CTCGTAAACTATGAGGAATTTCTTTATGAAATTGGACGGTTTTATAGCTTTACCAGTGCAGTGGTGCCTTTTGGTAGCTTGAACGAGTTTTTGATTTTTTTTGTTGGAACTTTTTAAATAAGCCGGGGGGATATGTCATCTACTGATGAGTCTTGTTCAAACCTGTTATATGAGGGTACCGAATTACAACGTAGTCTTATAATTATAGAACCAAATGGTGAGTAGGACTTCATATCTGTAGATCGGTCTCGTATAAATGTGTTCTGTGTTCCAGCTATCCTATTTCATTGCGTCTAAAACAAGCAACCACTGGCAATGAAGTATCTCCGCTGTTTGTCGCCTTACAGTCGGAATAAATAATCTTACCTCTCGCAATTCGGTTTAATATAATCTTATATACATCTATAGCCATGTCCACTGTTACAGAATATGAAAAGAGAGCACATTGACTTTGTATCACCTCGGCTCACTCTACATCGCACATCCGTTATGGGTGTGTAGAATATATTGATAACACCATGTCCGATTAACAATTTGTCCAAGAAATATGTGTTAAAACGAACAATAATAGTGTTGTGAAATGAACGTAAACGCTTAAGACATCTCACCTATACTTCCGGATCACTTCTAAATACATCATACTGATGGTACTATCACCAGTCATAGCTGTTATACGTTTTATTCTTGCATATTTGCTGATTTGGTCGACTAGTTACAGATTCGTGATTTTGAACAATATTACGTGTGTTCGTAAATATGTGTATATATTGGACGGGGAATGTAATTTATGTTTTCTGCCAATCTGTCGATCTGTATGTATGTTTGAATGTATGTCCGACTGGTTGACTGAATTTACGATTCTCATGTCACTGTCCATATTATTGGAGACGTAATTTCCAAATCAGCTATAAAGTTATAACAGCAAAGGTGAAATAATTTATGACGCTTAAAATTATACAGGATTATATAATTAAATAGAGTTCAGTTTTGCTTCGTTTGTTGTTTCTGTTGAATTATATTGATTTTGATTCGCTTTACTACCCAGCATACATCCTTTTTAAAGAAAGTCACAATATTTGGTCTCTGGAGATATTAAATGAAATATCCGAGTTTCATAGGAATTGGATTTGTGTAGACATTGGACATCAATCCGATTTCTGTTTGCATAATGTATAATTTAGAATAGAATAAGCAAAGACAGAGCGATGTGAAGTTTTGACAGCTACGAATGCATAATTCAATGAACGAAAAGCCCATTAATGTATCATTTAATGCAGATTTTGAAAAAAAGCATATTCCAAACATCTACTGCATTACGAAAGACATATGTTTTGAAGCCCGAAACTTCCTAATACTACTTCTCTGGAATAATAGTAATAATGATAAAAACTGTCCTCTTATAATACGCAAAATCCGGACACCAAGTGTCCGCTCAGGGCGTCTACAACACAGTCATGAAAAAGGTCACTGATAATATTGCTAAAAAAGGTGTGTTTTCAGATCACCTTTGTAATTCGCAAGAGCATCACTTTGTTTTAGGACGAGAGGAAGGTCATTCAAAAGTGCAGCAGCACTGTGTTTGAAAGATCTACAACAAACCGTTGCTTCTGTGATGAGCTAAGTGACCTAGAAGGCTCATACACTGAAAGCAGATCACTTAGATATGAACGAGCTAAGTTCGTGTGACACATATAAGCGAACGACAGAAATTTAACCTGTATTCTGGCTTCAACTTGAAAGTATAATTCCCAGGCGGTATTCTCGGCCTGCAGTTGCATGACTACGTACTCAGTAATATTATATTAAGAAATATAGATACTTATTTTCCTTAGAAGTTGCTTAGAGTCACTCGAGAAAACCGACGAAAAGTCTACTAATGAGGAAACGTGAGAATTTGTAATCCCTGTGTTTGTGTAAAGAATGTAGTCATCATATTTGTTACGTTTTTCAGTTGACAAAAAGAACAACGTCAGAGGTACAAGATATACTGTTGAAATCAGAGACAACCAATTATCCTCCTGGTAATGTTGTTTTTTAGTCTTGTGGAAATTTTAGTCTCGATGTTGATGGTCCTTAACAGGTATATTTTGTTCTTTTTTTCTCATGAAGAGCAACAAAGCGTGGGCAGACATAATACATTTGACTAAATTTACAAACGGAGATATAGAGATGACAACATACATGTATGACATGTAAATATAAACACTTTAGTATTTGGTACTTCAGGTGAGATATATGGACAGGTTGCTAATAACATCCAAAGTAAAAACCGCAACTAAGTGTTCAAAACATGAGAACTAAGAAACTTATATCTGGTTCAGTATGAAGCAAGACTAGTTGTATATTGTAAGATTCTTGCAAATCATAAACGCCAAATAAAATTGTGCTGCAAATTCTGTTTTGACTGTGATCTTCTAGCTTACATGTCAAAAGTTGGTTCCCTTGAGAATTTTTTTTTTTGGGCAAACACTTTTAATTTGCAGTGTATAGGTGCTTGCTAACGCAGAATTAATGTTGACATTGCGGATAGCATCGGGTGCATTCAGGGTGGACGTAACGGTTTCTTCAAGAGATAAGCAATGTTTGTTCACTAGTTAAACATCAGGGCTGGTGTAAGTCTTCTCTGTGTTAATCTCCAACACGTTTCAAGGCGACACATACATTGATACAGGAAATCAAAATACTGAGCCATCCAAATACCATCACATCATAGCATTGGTCTTTAACAGAGACGAGAACACAGTGAGAAGGGTCTCCGCCAGAAAATGAACTTTTAAATGGAAGGATAAACGGGGAATGCAACGATAGAGTATTAGTCGATTCTGAGAAGACACGGATATTTAAGTTTTCAATGGTGCAGAGACTTTGATGTGAATCCCAGTATTGACAGACTGAGACACCAGCAAAGCGAAAAACTATTTGAAAGACATTTGAAAGGAAAGAGATTTGAAGGAAATGGATAGAGACAATCATTTATGTTTCTGTACTAGGATGCGCATGTTTTATTTTGAGGTTATTTGACGAAGTCTTCTGTGAATATAATGTGTATTCTTTAACGGAAGTATATATCTCTGAAAATTAATGCATAGTTTTAGAACCAAAGATTTATGAATATAGCCAAATGATTATATGTTCGTAAACAATAGTTTATTTCTCTATCATACTCTGTAAATCTAATTAACTATCGCTCATTGCGTTGGGATGCAAATAGTCAATGCATAATTATTGTTTAGACTTTGTTTAATCAATATTAAACCTCTCATCTGGGTTTCAAATGATTTTTAACAGAAATAAATCGAAAGGAAATGCAGCTTTTCAGATTCTGTTTTGTTTTTCTCATTAACTCTGGAAACTTGACCTGTCCACGCAGTAACTACAGGAACGCTAGGATGTGTAGTTAATCTATTGGAACTTTGTGTCTCCGCTGCAGCACTGTACATGCAATGCTGTACTTTATTTCAGTGATGACACTCGTTAATAGGAATTGTACTCTATGTCATCTTGAGTCAGTTGGTGGCTACTAAATTGAAATGTGTTCGATCAAGGTAACTTGAATATACTGCAGGATCCATACGAATAGTATTTGATAACCTGTGTACTAACCTCATTGCAAACGAACCAGATTATGGCGTCGTCATATTAGTCAAGAAGCTAACCACACAAAATAAAACAAATAAACAAAAAAGAAAACGTTCCTCACAAAGGGCAATCTTTGGACACAAACAGGAGTATTTCTATCAATGAGTAGGACGTCTAAATACGTTATTACTGAAATATAACTAGCGCAACTAGATCAATTCGTGGCAGAAGTTGATCCACTGTTAAAATGTTTCTATTTTCTTTATTAGCTTTGGGAAGGCGAAGACAATGGCTGTGTTTCCCGCTCGGAAGTTCAGACGACGCGATGTATACAGATATGACATACAGATCTAGAGCCTAGTCCGACACCCGTTAATCCGATTACCCTCGTAATCCGACACACATTTGGGAAACAATTTCAATGTTTGTACATGAATTTACCTCGTTAATCCGACATCCTCGTTAATCCGACAGTTTTGCCTGCATCTGACAGTTTTGACTGCCTGTGTCAGATTAACGAGGGCTGACTGTATATGTACTGTTTTAGTGAATATTTCCCAATAGTGACATTTTCGTAGAGGTTAATGGAAGCTTTTAATTCACAAATAGCCTTAAACAATTGCAAATATGTCAGGAATGTTTTAACTACATGTAGAGCACATCGTTTTTCATTTGATATCAAAGAAAAAAACTTTGATTTAATTGCAGCCGAAGGCATTTAAAAGCCGCGAATTCATTAATGATTGTACTGACGTTCCCGACGAACTGGTTGATTCCAAAAACCAACAAATCATGTCATTTATATTCCCCTCTGGCCCTTTCTGAGAAACAAAAACGTTTGCTAATAGCCTAAAACCACAGCTCTATACAAGAGAACAGAAAGAATACTTTCAGGACATTATATCAATGATTGCGGTTTCAGGTTTTTACTGTATTTGACAGTTATTACCGAATCCAATCCATCAATTCATGTGCAAGAGCTGTGCAATTCCGTGCAATAATAAAACAACCGTAGCCAGAACATTGGTTGACGGCATACCGTGCAGCTTCCGTAAGCTCCTATAAAGTAACCTGAACTATGAACTGGTTGTTGGATCAGATTGAAACTAAAATTTAACCACAATTTATCATAGCCTCTGTAACAGAACTATGGGCCATATTTTGTATTGAATCAGCTATCAGGTTCAGTACTGGTACAACTTGTAATGGTTTAATATGCCATCGCGTTTGTCAATATAAGTCACATTTATAATGCTGGTTTTGCGTGTTGAAAGCGAATAGTTACATGAATGTGTTTACAGAATGGTGCTCCATTAATGTACACGTTAATGCATCCAATAATAGTAAAGAGTAAACAGGAAACGCCACATTATTACCCTAGCTATTGGAACAATGTACAGTCTACAATACTCGCCAGTTCCCAATTTCAGACACTGGAATTAACATGGCCATCAGTTATCGTTGGAAGGTTTACATTCACGTCACCTTCATTTATCGCTGGAAAGTTAACGTTCACATTACCATCACGTTTCATTACTACCCAATTTCAACTGAAAAGGTTGAGGCAATTACGAACATTATAAGTTGTCAACCGATCTCGAGGAGTTAATGGTGTGATGTACGTATACCTTGTGTGAAAATAAATGCACCCCGAGCCGTCACACAGGGTACATCACACCATTTACCCCGAGGGATCGGTTGACAACGAATTTATCTTACCGTCATATTCTTTTTAATTTTAAATATTATTTTTCCCTCCACACTTAAACTTGATGGCCGTAGATTGAAATCCCGCCCAGGTCAGCTGATGGTTGGCTCAAGATTGCACGTCCGTACACCCTGGATATTGGAGCCTCCAATATCGTGGAAATATACCTGAAAGAATGCTGAAATCGACGTAAAATTCAAAATCACTCACTTACTCTTCCTTGCTATGATTTTTCGAGCGTTCAAGTTGACTTTGCCAAAGGCAAGCAGACAAAGGCAAGCACGCAAGTGAGTATCCCTCGGACTCGTTCGGAATATATCGTTTTGTCATATTGGTCGCATGTACATTATCAGGGTTTCGAATTTAAATTCGATGTTCCGAGTCGCTCACTAGGTATATGAACATAATTTACCGTGAGCTGTCGGCACTGACGGGGTAAATAGAAAATAACGTGTGGGGGGGGATTGACCAATCAGATTCGCGCAATTATGTGAAAGGTAAGATAAAACCCATTACCCAGTCGACCTTGTCAGTGTCTGTGTTTTACTGAAATGCAGAGAATTCGGTTTTTATAAAATCCGAAGAGCAAGCTTAGGCGGGTTTAATTACCACTTGAGTACAGGATGTTTAGCGGAGACATTTAAACACTCAAAACTCCTAACCAAAGCCACCAACACTGACCCACTTATATTCAGCAGTTGGTTGAACACTGGCACGGTCAACACAAAAGGTCAATAACTAGTGGGATCACCTTGTGAAGCAATACAGGCCATACAATTAATTAACCCCGCCTAAGCTTGCTCTTGGAATTTTATAAAAAACTAAATTCTCTGCATTTCAGTTTTACACAGACACTGACAAGGTCCACTGGGTAATGGATTTTACTTACCTTTCACATAAATGCTCGAATCTGATTGACGTGCAGTCCTGTGTCTCTGTGCGATAACACTTGGTCCAACATGAGGTCGTCGGGCACGTAAGGCGACACACGGTTTCACCGTTGATGATTTCACGTCAACCGCGAATGGTGGTAGCATTCCTGGCAGCTGGGAGTGTCCTGTATCGGATGTGACGTTGTACAATATGGCCATCTTGAAGACGTGGATGATCGTTGGTGGTTCAAGCCTGTTGGTAACGTTCATAATGCGTTTAAGCACAGTAGTAATATAGGAAGTTGGAAGAAGTACGCAAAGAAGTAATAAACCATTGACACTTCAACGAATATGTAAAGTGAATCAGTTAAAAGGGTTGAACCTACATGTACTTTCAAACATTGTGAGTGTGAGTCAATATGTCTTCACTAATGTAACCATGGCAACCACGTCCTGAGAATATTCTTCTATTAAGGAGTTTTATTGAAACTTATACTTCTATTTCTACGGTAATGAGGTCGTAATCGCCTGTTGTAAGAAGATGCGTGTTGACACTTTTCAAATGATCACCAAGTTGGTGCGAAATATGTTTGATGTTTTATATGTTTACAATTCGCTTTATACATATATAATCGGTGTGTACGTAATCCGCTTTTTGTCGTTGCAATTACAGCATCTTGCAGTTCGTTTATAAACAGGGAACGTATCAGACACACGTATGAATAGATAATATTAATTTTGAAGCGAGATAAATTAGTTTTGTGATTACATGTATGTGCTCAATTTGTCCGACTGTCTCGTTTAGTTTTTTCTTTGTTTCCTATCCCTGAAAAAGTTGGTGATTTGGAGGCTTACGATTTTGACTTGCACATTCCGTCGATTTTGGGGTTTGAAACAGAAGCGATTGAATTGTTAAGTTTCCCGAGGCTTGTCTCTGGTAATCGAAGAGATTAAAGAAAATAAATGTATTTAGTCTTTGCGTTTCTGACGCACGTGAATTCAGACGAAACAGTGTGAAGTTGAAATCAGATAATCAAAGAGGATCAGCGTTACTCGCATTTCTGTAGCACATCAATGTGGCCAATACACACGGGTTAAGGATGAAAAAGTATCAAGTTAGAAACGATGGACAAGAGTTATTTGAAGCTGACATAGTGTTCTCTGCGATACGTCCCCGTGGTCTCGCAATCAGTTCCACCAAAGCCAAGGTTAACCGATTGAATGAACATTTTCCCATCGAGCGCCTGTGACAAACAACGGTAAATGCCCAAATCATATTATGTTTATACGTAATACGTGAGTGGAGGACCTCACTAAAACGCAATGTATTTAAAACGCATCATACATGTTGCGGTTCGGATTGGAAAAAGATACAGAAGACAACTGTCATGTACGTCAGTCATGATGCTGCATAAATATGAGATAACCAAGAAAACAATTTCGTTTAAACTAGTATGTGACTACAGTTTCTTTTCCTCATGGCTGTGTGGGTTGTTTCAGTTATTTTCCTTTACGTCTTTCTGTCATAGCTGATCAAAAGAATGCTAGGATTTCAACGAGTGTAATTTGATGTACATCACATCGTTGATAACACTTCCTTATTTTGAAGGGATGTCTCTTGCATATCCAACGCAATTGTGAATTTATAAAGTAGTCCCTCAACATCTTGACATCGTTTCTTATTCCCGGCAGTATATGTGGGTTGAGAACTGGCTGTAAACCAAACGATACAACACAACAGGACAATAACAACCTCATGTTTGTCAAGTAATGCGATGCAAGTTTGGATCTGATGCTTTCATTGAACTGATATCTCACCCTATGTACTTTTTGATTATCAGACTATGCTGTAATTGTCAGATTTCCCTCTGCAACTGTCAAATCACTTGTGTAGTAGCGTGCAGATGCTTTTACAAGTACCTCTATGATATACATCAACTACTCTTGCACTCAGGTACTCTTACCTTGTTTCACTGTATCCTTATGGAACCAAAAGGTTAATACCACTTAGCCTCGGTAGACGGAAAATTGCGGGCTTAGTGCTCGTCTAGACGAGCCACAAAACATAGCTTAGAATTCAGAATTAACATAGGTTTTCTACGCGGATTTCTAGCACATATCCTTCATAATATGCGCACATTCCCATGCACGCAATTACCTCTATACTGATATTAATTGAGGCTTTGTTTACAAATTCGATACCAACAAAAATGACATAAAATGTCAAATGTTGTGTCTAAAAGACTTTGTGAACATGTATAACTACGCAAGTTGCATTCATGAATATAGGATTTCGCTTTCTTAAAATAATTGACTTTCGTTGATATTTCGTGTGTCCGATGCATTGCATTGTTTCCTGCTTTATTAAAAAGCAAATATATCTTACATATAATCTGAAAGCCAGTGTCTTGAAAAGGACTTACAGACTTCGTGAAACATCACTTCACATATGAACATGTGACCATACATATTTTCTCAGATTGGCTTATGCGTGGCACTAAAGCTTAATGGGGCGTTGTCAACATATTTAACTGGTGACACATACATATTTACATATACTTATCAAACAAGTGAAGACCACCCTTATTTGATCACTAACGTTTAATTGGGGAAATTCAATTTTAATTTCGTGTGTTCACGACATCATTTCGACCAATTCCATACACACAAAAAAATAAGAAGAGATTATATATTTGTGTAAAAGAGCTGACGCTGAACATAAATCAGGCTGTTATCCGAAAAGTCACGAATCAGCCTAAGAACAGATTAGGCGTCACAACGTCAAGGCAATTCCCCAAGTGAGTTGTGTGAAGTCCAAGTCGCTGTCAAGATATTTGTTCACTAGTCCAGCTCGTTGTGGTCGCACATTGTCGTCAATTAAAACCAAATTATTACCAATAGCCTGACAATAGGGTCAAGAATTTCACGATATCTCAGAGCTGTCAGACTGCCCTTCCTTATGACGTAAAGATCGGTGGAACCATCGAAACTGATGCTCCCCCACCCTCCAAACCATTATTGATCATTGACCATTAAGTCCAATTTTTGCGTGAGATCCGGCAAAATCAAGAATTCGAGCCAGATGTTGTGCAGTCAAAGGTGGACACACAGCTGGTCTACTCGTGAGCACGTATGCATGATGTCTGTTTCTAACAGTCTGGTTTGAAATCTGCACACCAGTCATATTTCTGAACTCACTGTTGATGGATGATGCTGTGGTTAACCGATTCCGTTTGGATATCAAAGACACTTGGCGATCCTGGTGAGCCGTAGTTTTCCTTGGTCGGTCCAGTCTGCTGATGCCTCCGACGTAGTCTGCTGATAACACTGTGGTTAACGCTCATTCGACGACCCACCTCACTAATGACAAACTAATGTCCAAAAAAACAACGGCGCGAGCAGCTTCTTTTGTCGTTAGATGCCTTCTTCCATCCATAGTGTCTGCTGGTCGTGCCACAAGTCAACAATAGACAAACACAGCAATAAACACTTTCTTTTTAATTTCTGTTGAGCTTCAAACAAAACAACCCTTCTTCTGGTTTGACACGTTTTCAGTTCCATCAAACGATTTTATAAAATTCACGTGCAATGTAATATTTGGTTACAGCTAATGTATGGAGGTGTTTTAGGACCCAAAATTGTTTTCATGAAAAAAAGTAATTATTTCAATACTTAGAAAACAATCAATGGTCATTAACTTTTTTAGTTTGAATACTGCCTTTCTCCAAAAATATATCAGCGCATATTTTATGGTCTGTACAAAAATTTCGCAGTGAAAAATATTATTTAAATCGATGTTATTACAAGCTGATCTGTCGATTGTTTTCAGTAACGAATCAAATTTATTATTACAGGATTATTTCCGATTCAAGCAAACCTTTGGCAATACTCGAATACACAATATACTGTGTGCAATAAATCTTCTTTTATTTTAATTTCAATTAAATGTAAAGTCTGTAAAGTATACTGAGTCAAAAAAGAAACTTCACAAAATGTAATTTTAAAAAAAATGACTAATTTTTCTCTGATGACACATCTC
>JAUELE010265350.1:0-10199 GCA_031471655.1 Diodora aspera | reverse complement strand
CCTGGAGATAAAGAGTGAAAGAATGGGAGAGTGAGGTTCTGAAAGGATGAAACTGAAAGAGCGAATGAAGAGAGAAGGTTTACATGCAAAAAAGTGAAGAAAAAACAGCAAGAATGACAATGAATGAATGAATACATGTATGAATGAATGAATAAAATAAATGAAATTAAAGTGTAAAAGAATGAAACAACAAGTGATTTAAGGACTGAGTAAGTGAATGAATGATAACATTAAGGAGTGAGTGAAATGGATTTTTACATTGCAGGGGGCAATATTTCAGCCACAGCGCAATGTGATGTGCAAGCGGCACATCAGGAGAAGGGACAACATAGGATCGATAATAAAAAAGAGAAAGCAAAAGATCCTCATTTTAGACAGCTCTTACGGCAAGCATGAGGACACTGGGGTCCTATTCTTTCTAGTGTTAGAGCGACACTCCCTGGAACCATGGAGTATAATATTAAGGAATTAACAACAGAAGTAGTAAAACAATAAAGGACAAGTAAAATGGAAAAAGACTGAATAAAATGTTTAAAGTCACTGTGGGCAATATTTCAGCAATAGCCTTATAATAAGACAAAAACCGAGAGTGATTAAGCCGACTCGATTAATAAGGAAGCAATCTGTTGCATGAGCCTCTCCTAACTGAAAGTATTAAAAGCCTTACAGTATGCTGTTGATGTTTACGTCATCGAACAAGGAAATTGATAAATTTGAAAGGAGAAAGTAACCAGGAAGTGGAATAGACTTTATCAAAGCTGGTCGGTATGTATCACATGTCAACAACACTATCAGCATGTTTATTTATACATTGATCAGACTATAATGCGTCCGGACACAATACATTCAAGTTGCCATTTATCACAATAGTACACACCCATTCCCAGAGCTTATCAAACACTCGGCATAAACTCGTGTATCAAACCCTGCACATGATCTGCATATAGTCACATCTAAATATAAGTTGTACACAAGACAAGGTGAAAGTCTAACAACACTTTTAAGCTTCTTTGATGGGCATAAAAAAACAATTTGAGTTATCATTAACACTTTTAAGGTTAGGTGAAAGATTGTATATTATGATTGTTTTTAAAAGTACATGGAGTGAGTGTTTTTTGTATATTTATGTGTTTTTTTTTCACTATTTTTGGTGTATCACTATGGTGTCACCTACGTCACATCAGTGTGAGGCTCCAATCTCCACACTGAAAGAGAGGTACCCGGGTGAGACTCGAACCATAATTTCCAAGACAGGCAAATCACTGGCCAGACACACTAACCACTGAGTCATCCCATGCCCCAAAATACATGGATAAAAAATAAAATATCTCACTCAAAGTGACTTTATAATCAAGACCCACAAGAGAGTGAGTGAGTGATTTGAAGATTTACATGGTTTTTGGCAATCTTTATGCTACTTCACCACGGTGTCACCAACATTAAAAAAAATAATAAACTATAATATTCAAGTTTTATATGACTTTTAATGCTTCAAATATTTCTATTTTAAGTGAGTGAGTGAGTGAGGGACTCTGGATTAACGTGACTTTTGGTAATTTTTCAACCATATCGTCATGGTGGTTCCAGGGGCCTCCCATCTCCGGCCAACACGACAGCGACCCAGGGCTGGATTCGAACCAGTAACCTTTTGATTGCGAGTCCAGTGCGGTAACCACTGGGCCAACCCCGTGGCCCTCTGTTTTTGGTTTTCCATTTTTAATTCAATGCACCTTCCAGCAATGTTTCAATGACACCCTACATCAAGTACCTCATCTTCAAACTAGGGCTCCACCTCTGGTATGAATAAGAGGCGATAGAGTGGGATTCAAACACAGGAATGCTATTTCAGATGAACATAGTAACCACTGCACTATACCCTTAAATTTGAGTTGACACAGAACCTGCCATAAATTCTAATACATTCATTCTGAAAAGAATACTAAAATCTAGTTTTGCTTTAGGAGTTTTACTGCTTGACATGTGATATATACTTAGTAATATATAAAGCTGCGTGTCAAACTGACACCGAGCTCAACTGACAGTAGATACAAACTGCATGAGGGAACAGTATACTGTGACTGTGACTTCTCTTTGTATACTGACTGACATGGAAACACACCAAGTACAGGAGTGTACATTGCAAGTACAATATTTCAACCACATGATGTGCACACCAAGGGAAAAAATAGTTTATGAAAGAGACCAATAGACAGAAAAGTGAAAGCAAAATATTCCATTTTCGTCACCTTGTAAGACAAGTACTAGGATACTGGGGTCCTATTCTATCTCCTGGACATCAAATAAATGACAGACGAATCCTGGACCTGATGAAGCAAGTATGGAGCCTGTGCTAGATGATACAAAGAACTATTTCTGACAGAAAAGTGTGCTCCAACATTTCATGGATATCTGTCTTTGAATACGCTCTAAGCAATGTTTCATGTATCCCATCATGAACACTACTCACCATGGATAGGATTCAAACTTCAATACTGATTCAGTCCTGGTGAACTACAACAAAACTAACCCTCGTTCTATTGAACATAAGCAAGCAGATTTGAACCATGAGACTCCCTTCTTAATCATTGGTGGAACCATGAGACTCCCTTCTTAATTATTGGTGGAACCATGAGACTCCTTTCTCAATCATTGGTGGAACCATGAGACTCCTTTCTCAATCATTGGTGGAACCACGAGACTACTTTCTCAATCATTGGTGGAACCACGAGACTCCTTTCTCAATCATTGGTGGAACCATGAGACTCCTTTCTCAATCATTGGTAGAACCATGAGACTCCTTTCTCAATCATTGGTAGAACCATGAGACTCCTTTCTCAATCATTGGTGGAACCATGAGACTCCTTTTTCAATCATTGGTGGAACCATGAGACTCCTTTCTCAATCATTGGTGGAACCATGAGACTCCTTTCTCAATCAGTGGTGGCAGAAACAGGAGGCTGCTGAAATCCCTCCCTGTTTATGGGGTTGGGGCTGAATCCTCCACTTTTATTCACTCTAAATCATTCAGAATCTAGGACCCTCCACCCACACCCTATGTCCTTGAATCGTAACCCCCAGGCCCTGATATTACTTACATTGCCCCTACCAATACATAAAAGCTCTCAACAAAAACAAGGGATTACGGTAAAACTTCTAAAATTTTGAACAAAAAAAAGCCAACTTTCTTTTTGATGTTCAAACTTTTCCAAATTAGTGATCTTTGATAAAGTTAGAATTCAAATTTTTGAAATTGCCACCAAAATATAAGCGAAAAATTCAAAATTTTGGAAACTGCTGAAGGTAACAATCAACATCTTTCAAATTTTTAGAAATTTTGAATGTTTTACCGTATAGACTAATATTTCATTCCTGTGAAATGGATAGGAATCTTTAAGAACATTTCACCTTAACACTAAACTTGAAATACCACTCATTCTGTTTAGGGTTTTTCAAGTAGAAGATGCAATAAGATCCAAACTTATGTCTGTTTAATAAGGCCACCTTTTAGGTAACATACAGGTGCGAACAAAAACATATACTTGTGCCTCAGGTAAAATATATTTTTCACAATTTATATCCAAGGGCGTACAAGATAAAAAATGTTATGAATCTTACTCCATTTCTTTAGGCTTGTAATGTCTTCAAAGATGTATTTGCTTTTACCATTCAGTTTTATTTCATGTAACGGTTATACAATTGATAAACATGAAATATAGCGTCCACCAGAGAACAAGAGCTAAAGGATGCACCTCCAGGGGAAAATAAAGTCAATCCAATGAGCTTAGTAACTGGATTAATTAGCTTAAGGCAATCCTTCAGCTGTACACTATGATCCACAAATATACACAAAAAATCTTACCTAAAAAAAACACACAATAGTGTGCGAAATGGATTTTTACATTGCAGGGGACAATATTTCATCCATAGCGTAATGTGACGTGCAAGAGGCACATCAGGAAAAGGGACAACACAGGATTGATAGTAAGAAAGAGAAAGCAAAAGATCCTCATTTTAGACAGCCCTTACAACAAGCATGAGGATACTGGGGTCCTATTCTTTCTGGTGTTAGAGCGACATCCCCGGGAAGCCCACAGGGTGAGACACAATAGTAAGAGCATGAGTTACTGATTTTGAATTCAATGTTGCTTTCAGCAATCTTTCAGGCATATCATCATGGTGTCACCTATATTTTATCAATGTCTGGGTTCAATTTCCGGAATACAAAACAGGGAATTCTGGTGGGATTTGAACCCATAACCGCCAAGTCTGGCACATTATTGGGCCAACACGCTAATCAATGCACTATCCTGTGCTTGCAGCTACCAAGAAAAAGGAAACGAACAGATCCCTATTTTAGTCACATTGTATGACAAACATGAGTTTATATTATCTGAACCTTAACCTCTGTAAGCCATATCATGCCTTTTCTTGGAAGCCTCAAGGGATTAACAAGCACATAAATGTTTGTTACAAATTCAGAAAAATGTGAAACCCAACAACATTAACCCTTGACCTTCAACAGCTTGTAAAGCCGTCACAATGGAATTTTTGCAAAGAAAGATGACAAGCAATGACTGATGTACCTGACTTATGGAAGACATAAATTATATGTTGACAGTTTGTGACTGACAAGATTATGAGAGTTCCTCAGAACAAAGTGACATTCTCCTACATGAACATATTGATGTATAAAGTACAACATACTGACCAACATACCTTCGCGTAAACAAAAACCTGAAGGGTGTTGAATTGAGTTCACAGTTTATACAACAAAGGCAATATTTTGGTCATGATATATAATAATAATATGATGTGATATGAACACTGAAGGAGACACATCAAAAAGAGATTAATAAAATAAAAGCAAAATTAATAGACATTCATTTTAATTAACTTTTCTGACATTGTGTTTTTTCACACCAACCCTAACAGCTATAATTCAATTTACACCACTGGGGAACGATATGTCCATTGTTTTGGCTGGTTGATTTTTTCCGTATCAACCTTTTATGCATTTATACAGGCCTGCACATGCAGCCCTGGAGCAAATCTATTATAGGAAAAGGGGAGGTCTCTGTAACCTACGTGATGTAAGTCTTGAGCATTAAATTCCATATCACCCTCGAGCGGGCGCTAACCTACTCGCAATGTACACACTGTAGTCAAAAAGAAACCCCAAATAAAGACTCGAACTACAACTGCCAAGGCTGGCAGATTGCTGGGCTGCCGCACCGCCGCACCATCCCACCCCCCTCCCCTTATTGACCCAGTGCCCAACTACATCATCACATCAACCAGTAGAACCATTATATCTGATTGCCTACTTCTCCGGCAGTTAGGATCATACCACTTCCATTTGCTAATACCATATAGATTAGAAGTTATGTCTTCATGGTCATCATTATCCTCTACTTTTTTGGTATAGTATAACTGACTACTTAACCCAAAGTACATAAGTCCCTTTACTTCCTTCATAACAATTCTTTAAGATCCTTTATAAACTTGAACAATATGGTGACAGACAACATTCAGCTAAATGGATTAACCTATAAAACATATAAAACCTGCTAAACAAGGAAAATGTAAGAGATAACATTGTATCTTTCCAGGTAGACAATTTTCCTGTGATTTTATGAAATATGAATCTGTAATCAGAGACCACAAGGACCTAAAAGATTAAAACTTAAGACTTTGCTTCCTGTTCACAATGTCTGTCGCTCTTACAGGGACAGTCCACCATTGCTGAGCTGAAATGTACCGTAGTTGACTACATGGCACTGGCTTATTGTTTTACATGGATTAACACACATTTGCTGGACTGTATTTTTTGTACAAAAAGGGAAAATGATTTAGTAATTCCAACTTTACATAAGTCAAGAACCACTTACAGGGTATTTTTGTTTTGAAATTTTTGATTAGCAGTTTGGCACTCAGGACAAAAATGATCATCATTTTATCCTTAATTGATTAGCAACCAGGTGAAATTGTTTAGGCAAATTGCAATGTGAACTCAAACAAAAAATACCATGACTAATTATATTTCATTGATATATCAGTGTTGTCTCTAAAGGCGACTCTAGTTGTGCTCAGGATTGTGGTTGTACACTGGACAATTGTCAAAGGGTTAATATTTTACAGGTTTTTTTTAATAACACTTTATTATCCATATAAATACAAGAAATTTTTTACCACTCTTAAGGGCGGTTGTCGCCAAAGTGTCAGCACCAATACTCATTTTCAGCTGGGCCAACTGGGACAGGTGGAGTTAAGTACCTTGTCCAAGGGTACAACACGGCGCGCCGCTAGCTTGAATCGAACCCGCGATCTAACCATCGTCAAATCACGAGTCCGACGCCTGTTGCTCACGGCCACCGCGCCTCCACGAAACCATCCTGCAAACGAGTTGTTCTGAAGGAAACATAATTTCCTATTGTGCCGAAGACGCCAGAAGCTGTTTGAAACTTGACGTTATTTATCATGCCCAAATCGATATTGTGTGCACCCTGTGAACCGACTCTTTGAATTTCTGCTTCCTAAAACGGCATCTATCGGCATATCGTTTTAATTCTATCTCATTCTGCGTCATTAGCGAGATACAATAAATCTGTAAACATGACAGTAAAGGGACTTCTCAGACTTATGGTCCTTTTAAGTGAATTAAGAATTTGATTTTTATTTGACTCACGAGCGCTACAGTTCATACGTCACTAAAATGTGATCTATGGTTAATAAAAATTAATTATTTTTTAATTAATTAATATAAACGTTTTGTAAGAACAATTAACTTGCAAAATCTTAAAGTTGGATAACACACATTGTAAATTTTAAACTGCGTGGCAAAAGAACCTATGTATTGACAAAAGTATGATAATATCCTAACATAAGTTTGGATATGAAAAGAACTCTTTATTACTCGTCAAGAACAGTCCTTTTAATGTAAGAAATTCACTGTTTCCATTTCATTGTCACACGCTTTAATCTGACGCGTTGCGTTAAAGTCACCTGAGTCAAAAATAAAATTCACAACATCAATAACGGGTGTGTCCACCTTGAGCATTAATCACAGCCATCATCCTGCGTCTCATGGTACAGGCGGGCGATGAATGCCTGAGGAATAGCATTCCATATTCTGAGAAGCGCTGCTTCAAGGTCACGGACGTTGTGTGGTTGATTAGGAAGACGTCACAGTCGACGTTCCATCTCGTCCAAGATGTGTTCTATCGGATAGGTCTGGCAAACTCGCTGACCATGGCAAGACGTCAACTTTGTTCTGTTGCATGAACTGTTGTGTGATTTGAGCCGTGTGCAGGCGAGCGCTATCCTGCTGGAAGATGACGCTGAAGGAATGCTATCCATGACGCTGAAGGAATGACAGAACAACAGACTGAAAGATGTTATCGTGATGCCCGGCAGCATTCAAATTCCCATTAGCAATGACCAAAGGTGTTCTATGCTGTGCGGTAATCCATCCCTAAACCATTAAAGACCCACCACCAAAGCGATTCATCTCACCAACACATGCATCAGCGTGATGTTCATTACGGCGCTGGTAAACGCGTGCCAGAGTAAACTGGGACTCATCGGTGAACATAACGTTCCTCCACCAGTGCAAGGGCCGACGGATATGCCGATTGCACCATCGGAGACGATTTTGTCGATGCTTTGTAGTGAGAATCGGACGTATGGCAGGTCGACGTGAATACAGCCCACGTTGTCGTGGACGTCGCTTGACGGTGATGGGATGAACACGCTTATGGTTGGGGATAGTCCCTGCTGTTGTTACTGCATTCTGCATTCTGTTGCGCAATTGGGTCAAGACGATCCAGCGGTCCTGAACAAGGGTTGTAACTCTTGGACGTCCTGAACGTGGACAGTCACCAACGTCTTGTCGTTGTCGATAACGTTGTGAAGCAGAAATCGTGTTTCAATGACAGTTAAAGTGCCTAGCAACCTCCTTTTGAGTTCGTACTGCTTCAAGCTTTCCAATGGCCTGGTTACGTTGGATGTCAGATAAGCGTGGCATGATGGGAAATAGTGATTAACCTTTGCAATTTGCACCGAGTTAAGCTTTCAGTATCACTAAAACATCACGAATTGGCAAAGTGTGGGACTTTGCACATCATTCACATGCATTTTGCTGTTTGTCTTGCATGCGGTGCACGTGATCATCACAGACAAGTAGCCATGTTGAAAACATGTTCATTATGTCCTGACTACTTCTGTGTTTGTTCCTAACTTCCATATGGCAAACGAACTTTAAATAATTTTGAAATTCTAAATGCACAGTTTCTTTTGCCGCCTAGTATATATGTATGTACATGTATGTAATATATATGTATGTGTGTGTGTATGTCTGATGCTTTAGTGGCTGAAGTTGAACACCTTGCATGTCACAAATGAACTGTCGGTGTCTGATGTGTCTCTCATAGCCCCGAAGGATCCTTCACACCGACGTGGAACACTTGGTATGATGTTTCTCTTTACAGTGTTTGAAGCTAATATTAGGACTGTTAGTTTTACTCCGATTTCGACGCCACTGATAAAGCCTAGTTGATAACATTAATGTCAATGACTGACGACCACTTTCATATTTATAATCGAATTGTAAGACTACTTTTAAAGACCAAGGCCCTGTTTCACAAAGCGATCTTAGCCCCAAGGCAATCGTAAACTCTTAAGATCAACTTTATGAACCAGGTTTTAACCATCATTCCAGTTGACAAAACAACTTAAAGCTGTACAACATGTCCCAAAATCACTCCTAGATTGTGTTGAGAAATATTTACAAATGTTTGTCAAGTTGCAATTGGTTGTAAACTTAAGTGAGTCACTGAGATTGATCGTTCGAAGTCAATGGGTGGCAACCCCGTTCATCTTTTTACTCGAATGTTTAAGATCACCTTTAAAGACCAGATCATAAATAAGTCAATGATTGTCATCCGGTTTCATCTCTTTACTGAAATGTTTAAGAACACATAAAAACTGTTTTTTGGGTTGATCTGCTTTGACGAACGGCAGTTTAAACTAAGGTTGGTTACCATCTCTGTATTTTACTCTGCTACACTGACTTCTTACCTTTGCATGTGTGTAACCTTCAGACATTTAGAATGTTTCATTTACACTTGATTTCCGTCAGCATAGCATTGGTTCACCGACAGTAGCAGTTACAAGGAACATGTTAAACTATATTTTTCTGTAAAAGTTCTTTATATAATATTTTGCATGAAATGCTTGGACATTTTGTTATTGACACAAAATTTTCAGTTGGGCATAAACTGGTGAAACGGGCGAAATTGAACTGTTTGAGATGTCTCTTATCGGGCATTTTCCAGTGCACAGAGAGAAGGGAAAATGGGTCTCAGATCGGAATGATTACGTTCCAGGTATGAGTGACCCAGTCTTCTGGTCCGCAGCTGTGTTGATATATGTAACCGGGCATCTCTTCTAAAGGTAAATTTAGACACAATTTACTACATCGATCCCTGAGGGCATTTTACCCCAGGGGAAAAACTTTGCACTTTTAAACGAGACTATTACGTGACAATATTTACCACCAGGGGTTAATTTATAACTTTGAGAGTATAATACCTTGGGGAGAGGGGGTGGTGGCACAATACTGCATGTAAACAGCGGTTTAGAGGGAGAAAGTACGACAAACATTGTTTTAACATGGCGAAAGCTGAACACGTAGGACTAACCAGGTTAATTTGCCATTACAGTCTATACTCAAAGCCCAGATCTTCCCCCAGAGCCCTTATCTGTGTCCCCCAATCTAAGTGACACTTGAAGATAAATGAGGATTGAGATAAACAGCGCCAGTTCAACATTGTTCACTTTAACCCTTAAAACTAACGAGACAAGCTTTGTCTGCTCATTAGCCAGTCCCGAAAGGCTTCTAAGTTTCAAAGAGTTAACAAAACGGTCTAAATTTAACCACTGGCTTCGGTTGTTTCGTATGGAACTGTTGGTCTCTGGCTGAAGTAACTCGTGTGAACAAAGACATATCAAGGTATATTCGACGCATACCCCCAACAAGACGTTGAAATTGAATCATGGGTAATCTGTGCCATTCCGCGTGTAATGCTGCCTCCAATTCCCCCAAGTTCTGTACAAGAGGGTCTTGCGCCTGCACACGACGACCTACGATGTCCCAAATGTGCTCAATAGGGTTGAGATCAGGACTCATAGCTGGCCAGTCA
>JAUELE010265339.1:0-10199 GCA_031471655.1 Diodora aspera | reverse complement strand
CCCCCCCCCCCCCCCCCCCCCCCCTCGGAGGAGAACATAATCTCTGCTGACCTGACAACTGAAAAGTCAAACTGGGAAAGAAGTTGCTTGATTATCAGGTTGATTGCGGAGAAATGTATAGATAGATAACTGTTTTAATCCTATAAAGTGTACCAATCCATAATCACACACATACTGTACACGCACGGAGCTGTCAGACAAAACCATACATTCCTGTATATGCTTTACTGGGCAAACGATTGTGTGGATCTGTCCGTCACAAAGCCTGGCCTTGAGGACAGTAATACTAATATCTGTCACAAGGCGGGCTGGGCAAGAGACCTGGTTTAAAGACCATTCATTGCAGGACAAGTGAGAGAGTTGGTAATTGACGTCTGCGTCTGTTAAACTCACAATAACTTCTATACACCAATTAAGTCTAAATACATTGCCGAGAACGGCAGTCGAACACTCACAAAAGAGTGTTAACGACAATATAAATATATACATGTATTCGCTTTTTGTAGAAGACAACTTCACGACATGACAATTATTTACTGTTGTTAGGTATATTTCCGTTATAGTCCAACTATAAATCTGAGCAACCGACATCCATTAGAACGTGAGTGAGTGAGTGAAATGATGTTTAACGTCGCTGTGGGCAATCTTTCAGCCATAGCGCGACGATTCCATTAGAACGTGAGTGAAAGAGTGAAATGATGTTTAACGTCGCTGTGGGCAATATTTCAGCCATAGCACGACGATTCTATTAGAAAGTGACAATGACAAAACGTTGTTACGGGGCATATATGCATATAGATTCACGAGTAGGTGATAGTTAGACGTAGGCTTATGGGCACTCTAGTGAACATCTTGCCCGAAAAATGACCCCCCACCACCTGGTAAAACCGAAAAGCATAAAAAAAGCAAGTAACACCTTGACACTCTGCTGTTGCCTAATTCTGAACATTTTGCCCGAAATCGCAGGTGGGGTGGGGAGCAATTGTAACGAATTTGCCTATGCGGTAAGATAACGTTGTTATTAGACGTACACTCACGGAAACGTGACAGTGAGATAACGTTATTATTGGAAGTACACTGAAGAGAACGTGACACTGAGATAACATTGTTATTAGACGTGCGCTGAAGAGAACGTGACAGTGAGATAACAGTGTTATTAGACGTGCGCTGAAGAGAACGTGACAATGAGATAACGTTGTTATTAGACGTGCGCTGAAGAAAACGTGACAATGAGATAACATTGTTATTAGAAGTACACTGAAGAGAACGTGACAGTGAGATAACCTTGTTATTATACGTACGCTGAAGAGAACATGACAGTGAGATAACGTTGTTGTTGGACGTACACTGAAGAGAACGTGACAATGAGATAACATTGTTATTAGAAGTACATTCACGGGAACGTCACAACGTTGTTATTGGAGGTACGCTGAAGAGAACGTGATAATGAGATAACGTTGTTATTAGACGTACACTCACGGGAACGTGACAGTGAGATAACATTGTTATATGACGTACATTCACGGGAACGTCACAATGAGATAACGTTGTTATTGGAGCTACGCTGAAGAGAACGTGACAATGAGATAACGTTGTTATTGGACGTACGCTGAAGAGAACGTGACAGTGAGATAACATTGTTATAAGACGTACATTCACGGGAACGTCACAGTGAGATAACGTTGTTATTAGACGTACACTCGCGGGAATGTGATAGTGAGATAACGTTGTTATTAGACGTACGCTGAAGAGAACGTGACAGTGAGATAACGTTATTAGACGTACACTCTTAAGAACATGACTACAAAATGACATTATTATTAAAAGCGTAATTCCCTCCTCAGAGCGTAGCGTTGTTTCGCGTTTCGTTTTGGTTTATACATATTCTTCATTATACTGGTAATTATTAATGTTCACCAAATCACCAAATGAAACCACAAAATCCAAAAAAAAACCGGATAGATTTTAATCAAAAAGTAATGTCTGTAACTTAAAACGCCGTGAGTCAAGGAGGAAAAATCTGAAAAAGGCATACAACTCAATTAAAAAAATCTGATAAGCATGGGTTGTTCAATTTTGATATTTATTTGCATCTATGGATAGAAAGTCGGATATTATCTCGTAAATAGAATATTATCCCTTAAGTTTCTTTGATACAAAAATTGCAGTTAGGCTATAGGCTATAGGTTTTGGTGGCATATACTGCGAATCAGAATTTAGACAACATAACATTTTAATACACGGTAACACATCATGTACGCTGTGTCTATTTGAACTGCATTTCTCAATATATAATATCCAGTCTTTTATGTTCAGTTTGAGGTATTAACCTAGTTTAACTGATTGATTAAACAGACTGAAGACCGGGCCACACACATTACATTGATAGGTTACACAAATTGTATAGACGGTCTCCTAAACGTCACCTTGTACAGTTAATATTTGCATTTTACTTCTTCGCCGTTTAATATTGTCCATATTCCAAGCTTAGGCCTAAACAAAGTCTTTTGTTTCTGGTCTCAGCGCTTCGAATCTCGACCACCGCTTCAACTTTTTCCCCGGATGTTCATTGCCAAGGGCTGTTTTCCGGATTTTAATTTTGACATGTTTTTTTTCTCAAGAAACCACTTATTTTGTTTTGTTTTAAGTTATTAAAAGTTTGTGATTCTTAAATATTATTTGCTTGTCTGTTCATACAACTGATTATGGAATAGTTAGTCAAAATTAAAAAAAAAGAAAAAAAGGGAAAATCGCATCATCGCATCATCGCATCACTTTTGCCTAAGGGCAAAGACCAGAAACATTAATTTTTTTTTAGGCCTTAACGGTTCAAGTGGCTTGATATAAAACAACTTTGTAACATTGCGGACAAACAACAATGGGTTAATAATGTGTGTATTTCTCACCTAAAGGGTTTGGACAAATAGTCGGGAGGCACATAGTACAGATTTATATGGCGTTTATATTGCTTTAGCCAATACACGCATTTTGATGCATTGTATACATGATATATGCCACGAGGAAGGGTATGCCGACACCACAATGACTAAAGTTGCTGATCTGTGGTATAGAAAGTATTACAATGAGAGGTATTCGACATTTGACTGAAGAAACCTTAAACACTTGACATGTAAGACTGTATTGAATGATCGTCATCAATAGTTACAGTTAGGCGATCGAAATTGCTACTTAAAAGTCATGCTTTATAGTTTTTTTAAAAATACCTGGATGACAACGATAGAAAAATGTTAAAGTACAGGCGTCAATAGGTAGGCCCACTTAGTTAGTCACGAAGATATATATATCTCAAATGCTTCCCCCTTCTCTCACTCTCAAATGCTCTCTCTGTCAAATGATCTCTCTCAAATGCTATCCCTCCTCTCTCTCTCTCTCAAGTGATCTCTCTCTCTCTCTCTCAAATGATCTCCCTGTCTCAAATTCTATCTCCCCTTTTCTCTCTCTCCGTGTCGGGGATTTTAGCCCTCCAGCCCCTCCCTCCCTCACACTCCCCACTCCCATGGCGCCACCTCTGAAAACCCCCCCCCCCCCCCCTCCAAGGCCTTCAGATCTGTTGTCAAGGGCTATGGGTCTCCGATGTAGGCATAACTACAGTAACTATGTGCTCCCTTTGGCAACATCCGGGTTCCTGTTCAGGTTCGATGCTCTATCGATACAAAAGGTACACGTATAATAAGATTGCAATCGCCAGTGAAACTCATATTGCAAAAAACTTGAATATAATTGAGGTGGTTTCTGCGTTGCATGGGTAAGTTTTAGGCCATTACGCTACTATATACGTGATGTGGAAGGGCGAGTTGAGCTGAGTTGAAATAATGTTTTACGTTGCACGGGCAGTATCTAATACATACATACATACAGACAGACAGACAGACAGACAGACAGACACACAGACCCACACACACACCCACACCCACACATACACACACAGACATACATACATACATACATACATACATACATACATACATATACACATACATATACACATACATATACACATATATATTTATCTATATATGAGATCGATAGAAAGAACAGTGAAAGCTAAAGATCCCCGGTCGGCTAGTACGACAAGCATTGGGTTACTGGGGCCTGTTGTGACAACACGTCACTTCCCGGAAGTCCCACAGCGTGAGGTGCAAGATGCACGAGAGAAGAGAGAAAACAGTTCCAAAAGAGATCGATAGAAAGGAAAATAAAACCAGACGATCTCCATTTTAGTCGCCTTGTACGACAAGCACAAAGGTACCGGAGTCCTGGCTGATCTGAGTGACGTCACGTCGCCCCCATGAAGCTCCAGGGGTTATTATAACATATAGAACATATATACATACACTGTATTTCTCTATTAGACGCCCGGGCCACTACCACTATCACTACTTCTCCTTTCTCTCTTACCCTGCAATAACACCTGCATTCACTAACAAACACAAACATATAAGCCTTTGGCTTGATTACCGATCCGACCATGTGAAATGGAATAAATATGTTTAAACTAAACACAAACCTCCTTCCCAACTCTCTCCTTTCACATGGGGCCAAAATACTAACACTCTTTCCCCTCCGTTAGGCAACATATCCCCCGTGCGCCAAATCAGCATATCTGGAGTGTGCACGTTAAACATTAACCTCTCTCTCTCACTGCCTCAGTCGCAAAATGGCTAACGCATCCAAGGCCGCATCCCGACCTTTGTCAGTATCAGGAAGCTGCTCTACAGAGAGAGAGAAGAAAACTTATTATCCGTGTCTGTTGAAATAAGACAGTTGTTCCTATCACCCCCACAATGTTTATTTTTGGTTTGTCCCAACTTCAGACTGGCTAATTACCTGACCAAATACACAATCAAGACTATGCCATTTCGTCGAAAACAAAATCCTATTCTGGTTTTAAAAAATCGACGAAAAGGTATGACATCCTATTTTTGGACAAGCCTTTTGACCCCGGCGCCAATTAGAGGCCCGGCGTCTATTGGAAGCCAGCTTTCTTTTAATTCAAACAATTTTGCCATATCTCATTCACAGTAGAGTCTAGCATCTGTTGAGTTCTGCCGAGTAGGTTTACAATATTTCGCTGATTTTCACACACTTAACTAAAAGAACCGTTTACCCTAAAGAATAAAAAAGAATTAAAGCCAAATACAAATTAAACAAAAACCCATGAAAACATGCTACTGAAACTCATACCTCATTAATTGTATTAAAATTATAGACCCGGCTTCTATCTTTTCAACTAAACAATTGACCCGACTTCTAAACTGCCGGGCAAAAGAAACGATACCAAGATTTTGAGAGACTACTGAATAAATTCACAATTGCGTTAGATATGAAAGAGATATCCCTTCAAGATTAGGAAGTTCTATCAACGATATGATGTCAATCAAATTACACTCGCTGAAACACGTAGAGACTCCCTGCTGAAATCCTACCATCTTTTTGATGAGCTATGACAGAAAGACGTAAAGGAAAATAACTGAAATCATTTGACATCGTTTCTTTTGCCCGGCAGCATATTGGAGACGACGTCTATTAGAGGCCTGGCGTCTAACAGAGGAAATAGCGTATTATATACCCTGCATATTTTGGAAACACCTATGGCTAAAAACCGATGTTTGTATAAAGAATAACCACTTGGCCAGACTCAGCGTTAAGCTAGTACGCACAAGCACAAAGTTGCGCAAAATAATTATTGTATACTGCTTTATATATAGCAAGTCAACACAATACTTAACTCGAGATCTTAAGGAACGGAATTATGTATGAGCGAAAAAAATCATATTTAACTTTCAGTTCGCTGGACTGAAGGTTTTAACGCCAATAGCACGCACGCACAAGCGCAAAATTGCCCGGACGTATGGTTTTACTTAAATCGAACTACCACGTCTCAGCAGCTGTGTATTTTCTGGTGCACCCAAGTCACAATACATCTGAAACCGTGTCAAATTTGACAGTGATACAAGTATTGACGATCAGTGTTATTCTCACTTGTTAGGAAAATAGTATCTCTTACCTTAAACTTTCCAAAACTGAGCCACAAGGCGTTCGCCGTCTCCTAGCCAAGATCAAAAGAGCCGATATGCAGGTAACAGATCGTGTAATCTACCTGTCGTTTAGAATACAGCTGGACGCCTTCAGGTAGGCTACAGCTCAACCACCGCTAGACGACAAAGACGGAAAATGAAAGTAAATCCACTATTGGATAACGAATGCGTGGGGCGTCTTGTATTTCACATTCGTATAGTCAACAAGTCTGAACCTTACTCCCCGGATCTCGAACCTTATCATCAATATTTAACTGGTTTGTAATCAAAGTCCAAGGTAAGATGGCAAAATAAACCTCTCTCTAAATTATCTCTCTGAATATAAATCTTGAGGGTTAAACTAAATTTCCTTATTTCAAAGATGAAGTATTCTGAAAGAATTGATGGCACTCATCCTCGAAATCCAGTGTATTTGTGACTCCACCAATGCTTCCTTCATTTACCCTGGATTCACTCCTAATCAATAGTCGTTTTGTGTGTATGGGAAGTCAAAACTTTGCTGAATATAGACAACCAATGAAATGTGGCATAACTACAGGAATTAGTAAGGGAAGTAACTCTTGACAAAAACACTGCAACATCGCAGAGCTTTTTACTTTGCAGTGTGTTGGACGAGACGTGCCACATGACTTGGCACAAGCTTTCGCTGTGGACGCCTCACTGATTGGTCAAAACCCCGGCCTCAAGACGATCGTCCAGCGCATGAGTGAATCCAGGGAAATTGACGGAGAGACTGGCGAAGTTATTAATGACGTATTCCGAGCATTGGAAGAAAGTTTGAATTTCGGAGGAATAATATCTTGTCTGCAGCGTGCTCGTTTCCGGCTATGGACACTCAGATAACGCAGTCAGGATTCGGACAAAAACGGTCAGGATTCGGACAAAACGGTCAGGATTAGGACACAAACAGTCATAATTAGAGGACAAAACGGTCAGGATTAGGACTAAGACGGTCAGGATTCGGACAAAAAGTCAGGATCCGGACCAAAACGGTCAGGATTCGGTCTGAAACGGTCAGGATTCGGACAACAGCAGAGTCAAATAAGTTTTTTGCTTTTCAATATTATTGAGGGTTTGGGTGAGGGTTGGGGTGGGGTTTAGGGTGATGTTTTCGGGCAATAAGGTCACTGTCCCCAACTCAGAAGACCTCCGTACAGCCATGGTCTGCTTACGCGTGTTGTCTTCGGAATAGACTTCATACTGGAAGTTGTAGACCTATGAACACAAGCGAAATCTCTCACTGGTCCATTCAAGTAATCAGTTTGGAGACTTGGAGTAACAGTTCAGTGTCATGCTCAAGTCACATTTTCTTTTGTACACATAGCATTTTTCACGTTTCGCCAAAACCGGATGACACGCCGACTTTGTTCCGTGCGCATGGAACAATACTTTAGTCTGTATACTAACTGTAGCGTGGTCAGGTCTGGACTTTATACATTAAACTGCATGCGCTTGTGAATATTACTGAAGAACTGCTGAAAACCCCGTCCAAGACGTACTGCAAAATAATCTCGATAATCTCTATTTCCAATTGGTGTTAAAAGTTTAACCCGTGAAAGTATTAATTATCGTCTTGTGCCAGTTAATACACATCTTAATTGATCGACACGGTTGTAATTAACTGACACCAGACTGGTTTCACGTCCCTGAAATTAATTGCGGAGAGCATGGACAAGCACTGAACCCATTACCGGGGCGATAACGCCGCATAGAAAGCGAACCAGTGCAGTCAAATACTTTAAATGTAGGTGTAACGTATACCATTTAACGCACACAATGAAAGTAACATGATATATATTATACACGTTGTAATTAACGACATTTGCATATTTTTGTTTGCACTTGATACGAGCTTTCGGGTTTGTTCAATATGTTCAACATGCAAGGAGACAATACTGAACTATCAGTTTCCTGGTAAATACGAGATTGTACACGTAAGGCCAATTGAAAGAACGATTACGTCACTTTATCAAGCCTCCATGGCTGTTACGGAAATGCAAGAAGGCGTTCCCATTGATGTACATTTACTTTCAAGACAGAAGATTGATATGTGTCAACGAACATACATACTACAACATAACTTTCATCAGCAAGTAAAACACATCATCCTATACTGATGACCAAAAGAAACGAAACAGAAAATTGATTATACAATCTTTACTTACTCCTGTTTTTGTGTCGCTGTTCAGAAGAAATTTATTCCTACTTTTGTGATTTTTGGTTTATTTGGTTTCCAATATAGGAGTCTAAATGCGATCATTTGCTAAGCCATATACACAACACTTCAAACTTTACAATAAATTACACACATTTTCTCCGACAGGGGGCTACGGGACCTCGACGGGGCTCCTCCCTCAGCCGCCCCCCCCCGGCCGCCAACCCTGGTTTGCATCGTGCTGATTCAACTATTCCGTAAATAAATATACTGACGATAAAAATAAAGTACACCGACCAGTTTTAGGGAGTGATGAAAAAGGTAGGAACATACGGTGATGCTAAACATTTACTTAAAGGTTCATGTATACGCATTTGAGGACATACAAACTCTGATAAAGACAATAATCGCCAATAAAGGTCATTAGGGTCGTTTTCAAACAGTATTAATGTAACATCCTTGAGTGGCATTTAGAAGTTGGTTTGATTCATAACACACACTGTATGGTTATAGGAATAAGAAGTTCTAACCATACAGTGTGTGTTATGAGTAATAATGTAAACATGTCTCGGTATACTTTCTTTTGATCGTCAGTATATCTCTCAAACTAGCCAACATTTGTCTCTTTGTCTTCAGTTCTCTCTGTAAGTCTGAGCAAAGTTTCTTCGTGACGTCAGTATAGAATTTACTTCCTGAAAACTACTTATTCGTCTCGATATATTAAACGCAGAAAATGATTAAAACGATCTAGCAATGGCCAATATTAACATTGCATGCCCGCATACCCTTATAAATGTATGTAGGAAGACAGTTGTATTAGTGTTAAATATACGGTGACGTAAACCCCCTCCCCCGCCCCCCCCCCCCACAACTAGGCACGCAGCTGTGTCACTGAACGAACCCTAATGAACCATCCATAAAATGTCTCCCACAGCTTTACTGTTAAGGTTAAGTTGGTTATTTACCAAATAGAGGTAATTCAAAAAATAGTTCAAATTCACATATCTTATAGGAAAAAACATTTCCTAAAATTGATTCTGCCAAAAAAATATTTTTAGGGCTACCCATCCTCGTTTAATTTTTGTATAAGTGGCGCCAACTGCATGGCAACGGAGTGTCAAAAACGACTAGTTCAATGAAATTTTCATAAGGGGACATAACTTTTGGTAATGTTTAACATTTCTGTGAACTTGATAAATAACTATCAATAACTACAAAGATTCTTGTATTATCAGATATACACCATAACTTATTAGAATACATAGCATAAACTGCATACATAACACAACTGAATGTTAAATAGGGTAGATAATTTAAAGGAACATTCAGGGGTGGAAATTTAGAAAAAAAATTCACTTGCCACAGGGCAAGTAAAAACGCGCATTTCACTTGCCCTGCTAAATTACTTACTTGCCCCAAGTTGGCCCAACATTTCAAAGTAATTATGATAATAAAGAATGCATTCACAAATTTATTGTGTTTGTTTTATTATTACGAAATTATAGGGCATTTAATTTGGTCAGATACGTATACCAACTAACTATTGAAGACAGAGAGACTGAAACATGACTGTTTCAGTTGTAATGTTCAGTATTGTATTCACACTATTGTTAGGCTGAACTGTTGTCACTCCTTACACTGACTGGGCCTGGGGGAAATAGGGTTTACACACGCAGTAGTTCTCATTGAAAAGCATGTTTCTTGTTTTTAAATACAACAGATGGGTATTTGCAACAAATTTTACACATGTTTTCGTTTATTTTTATTAGGGGGTCAAAATTAGTATCATGGGATAGGGTTAACGTTACGAAACCGCCTTGTCGAACGAAATACGTATAAATGTAGCCAGGTAACTAGCCGAAGTGTCTCGACCTGAAAACTGCAACAGAACTGTAGTCGATTTCTAAAGCTATGTCTTCGCGACGGAGTAATCAAACAGCCAAGATTTTCTGAAATAGGTCGCAGTTTGACGAACAAATGGTAAT
>JAUELE010265317.1:0-10200 GCA_031471655.1 Diodora aspera | reverse complement strand
CAGTTTGTCTCAACTCTGTACTTAAATATATGTGACTCTGCGCCGATTATCTTCATTTTTGAAGATGTTTCTTGTTTAATAGCCTCATCTATTTTGGCACCCCCATGCTATAAAATAGAAAAAAATGCATTCCGAACTTACCAACAAAATCTTGAAAATATTTGTAAATTTTCGGACCGACGAAACATTCTTCTGTAGACCCTCAGAGAAAGATTCGGAATGAGGCTGGCTATTTGAAAGTAGAAGATAGATCCGTCAACATTTGTCAGGACTAAGGGAATACACCTTTACAATGTAAGATTAACAGTGTGCTATTCATTTCATACAGATAGCACCAGACCTATCTTAGGTTCGGGAGCACGTATCCAACTTTAAACTCATTTCGGGAAGCTTTCGGGTTTCACGAGTAGTTTCGAGGCTATCGACATGAAGAATGTCATAATAAGTCATTCGATCTGAACAACGTAAAAAGGCCTTTATTTTGGACTTCGATATTCCGCCGCCAGCTTTCCCGGATTCTTTCCTGTTCGACACAGTCGTTTTGTATACATAGAAAGTCTAAATGTGCTAAATATAGACAACGAATGAAATGTCGCATAAATACACGAGAGGAATTAGCAAGAGAAGTTAAGCAAGAAGCAAGATGGTAACTTGCGACAAATCTTCAAACAGCAAAATCGATTACTAGTATATCAGTTTATGCTTATATCAGGTTTGGCCCTTAACTTCTTTTGAGTAGTATATTATCATCTCTGCGATGCCAGTACTTTGGGGATTATTCTGGGGATTCTTTTTTTTAACTCTATGATAAGTCTAGCTGAAAATGTAGCAAGTCTAGATATGCTCAACTTCAGAAATTAGGAAGATCTCTGGGCTCCTTTCTGGTTTTATTTGTTTAGGTCTTATGAACATAGATTAAGCTTATTTCTGTGACGGTATATTCGTTGCTACTGTTGACCTTTCACTAGCTGACCTGTCACTAGTGCAACACTGCAGCTTTCCATAACCAATCTCAATTTCTCTCATTCATAAATCACCCCCCATAAAACATACATCCCGAACACGTGGTTTCCACATGGACGCCAAGCGAAATCTACAACGCCACGGAAATATGCGAAAACGCGTTCTTCACGCTCGTCAAACAGATGTATCTAGTTCATTTCAGAAGTCTAAGATCATGAGACAATTTTTGTTCACTTCAGGGCACAATCAGGAGGCTAATAAATACTTCACATGTCATTCAAAAGGAGATAATTGTTTATATTTATAGTAGTAGCGCAGCGTGTTAAAGATAAGAATCCATTTTTCGGATTCCTTATTAAAACACGTACCAGGGACTGGAAAATGTAATAGATTGGAACGTTAACCTCTTCTGATGACATTCGTCCAGCTTTATGACTACGGAATCCTAATAGAGCCTTAATTCCAAATAATCAAGAGTACAGGGCCCTGTTTCACAAACCGATCTTAGCGCTAAGTTGATCGTAAATGTCTTAAGATCAACTTTTAAAACCACGTTTTGACCATCATTCCAGTTGACAAAACAACTTAAAGCTGTACGACATGCCCTTAAAATCACTCCTAGACTGTTCAGAAATGGGGACAAATGTTTATCACGTTCGTTTTAAAATAAACCGAGTCACTAAGATTGATCTTAACTAAGATCGCTTTGTGAAACAGGATCCTTGTTTGCAAATATAAGTTGAACTTGCGCAGAAGTCGAAATATCGCCCAGTAAGCGGAACGATCTGCTTATACGAGTTTATTTATTTCGAGAGGATGAGAAGGTGCACACACATGTAATTCACGAGACCCGTGACTAGACGCTGTTCAGGTCTGTGGTTCATCTACCATATACATTGTAAGAATGTACGCTGAAGGAGATTAAAGAACGCATAATATAAAACAGTGCAACAGGAAGCGAACAGTCAGTATACAACGTACAATCCTATATATAACCTGCCACCCCTCCGTGAACAGTTCTACGATCAGGGTAGTTGTGTTCAGTGAGGTCACAGCGCAGATCATAATTCAACTTACATTTATTTACTAGTGTATCAGTCGGTGCGGCGGTTAGGGGATATAGATGGCAGTCTCCTGTAGACATAAATTAATATACAAAAAATAAATTTAATATTTGAGAGACTAAGTAGAGTCGAACTTAATAATTGTTTGAAGCTTTACTTTTGTGAATCATACATTGTAAACGTGAATGCCTAATTACATAACGCCGTAAGTCCCGGCACGCGTGCAGACGAATTTATTTTCTACTTTCAAATAGCCAGCCTCAATTCGAACCTTTCTATGTTTGTGATAATGAATACATTTTAACTGATAATATTTCATAAACATATATCATGTAGTTCTCGTAGATGTTTGAGGTGTGAGTTGGCATAAGGCCTCGGACATTCATCCGCCGATTCATGTCCAAGATGTTCGTGGAACGTAGGGGAGCTAACTCGTGGAAAGTCCAGTATGCCTTATCACCATGATTCATTTCAATGAAGAAGAAAACACCACACACAATCGTCAGTAAATTCTCAGCAAGACTCAATAAACTCATTATCGTCGGACTGATGACAGCTAATAGATGTACAGTCAGCGCCTCGATGCACTCTATTATATATGTACTAAAATTAGAACACGATCTTAAAAAAAAGTTATTGACCAATCAGAATGCATGATGGTGACGCGTCATGGCGATCGAAGCTAACACGCGACTTGGACTTTTCTTTAGCAAAATACGATCTTGTAAACTCCACAGGGCTTTAATTGTAAAATTCAGTTGTTACGAAAGTTCCAACAGAGAAGAAACGCGAACTCGCATATGTCACCTCGCTTTGTAACAATAGTTCTAACGGGTTTCAAAGAGTTTGACATAGTTTTGAGTTGTCCGTGACTCGGGGAAATCTCAAATAGCAACAGAAACTTGCAGTGTCATTGTGAATCACATTCGAGGTGAGAAACTGCGCCGGCCTTGTAAACAAGATAGCTGGATCAACAATGTAGCAGTAGTTACGAAAATGTTATTGACATTGTCATTAATTGCGACCCTTACAGAAGCTATGCTCTTGACGAAACAAATCAGTTCATAAATTAATATTCAACCAAGGATTTATCTGACTTTTAATTAGGCTCGGTTTCGTATCTGTACCGGTCTCAGTTTTTAATTAATTATACATGTTGCACGCAGTTCTCGGGCGCACCGGACCGGAATTTGCAGACTTTTGTCAAGACTCTGAGTCAAGGTACAAAAAACTGAACATCTCACTCTATCATCGGCATCTCTGTTTGGTACAGCTAGGAAAGGCAATATAGTCTCAGGAATAATTATAACCTGCCTCTGATTTTACATATATAACAGCCTTACAGGGTGTTGACAAAAGTCTACGGACTATGATAAACGTGCATATGCCTGGATGTCGTGAAAACCCATCTATTCCAGACATCACGCCAACGTTCCACTGCATCTTCGTCATGGTTGGTTGGTGTTTATCATTAAAGTATTATTTTATGTGTGGTTTTATGTGTTCGACATATGCTTTATGACACCAGTGTATTTGTGTGCATGTATTTTGTATTCAGATTAAAAACATTACCAATACTGTTTGACTTTTGTCTAGACTCTGAACATCTCACTCTTCTATGGATATCTCTGCTTGACTGAAGGCGCGGCTAGGAAAGGCAATATAGTCCTAGGAATAATAACCTGCCGTCTGATTTTACATATATTTGAGGAACGATAAAGACTTTGTCTTGGCAAAAGTAAAATATCACTCTGGATTCGTTGTGTTGACAAAAGCTTTTATCAAGACCATTAGACTGTTAAATAACTTAAATATATGTAAAAGTAGAGGTAGTCTGTCATTTTCGGGAGCGTCTATTTTTCAAATGTTGCCTTAAATTAGGATAAATAGGTCTTCAAATAAATTACCTTCAAATAGCCAACCTCATTCTGAACCTTTCTCTGAGGTTTTACCGAAGAATATTTCGTCGATTTTCGAATTCGTTCCGAATTTAAGGCCAATGCATTTATTTGCAAGTGTAACGTTTTCGAAAGGTTTACGAATACACCAACACCAAACAAACATGCTATGTCTTTTGTGTATTATTCGTGGTATGTATAATGTTACGTATATCTATCGGTCCATAAGTTGTTTTTTTTAAGAACCTACTGAGTTTGAGCACGTATCCCACTGTAAGCAGGTTTGAACGGAGAGGAGTATCACGGAGTAAGATGAGACTGTGTATACCCTGATTCAAAGTTTCGACAAACAAGTTTAAAGAAGGAAGTATGATCAATCCTACTGCACGGAAGAGTCTCTTGCCACTAACTTAAGATGTTAAAGTGCTGAACACATACTCGGGCTTAACTTTTATATTAACTGGAGGTCCTCGGGAGCCACCACATACTTCTGCCAGTCTTACTTCATTAAAAGACCTGTAGTTTGCTTCTGGGTCACACGTTTGTCACGTACCTAAGTCACTTTTAATGTTATTAATTGTGAATTGTTGTGTGTATCGGTGATGCATATCACCCTATCCATGTGACTGATAGGCTAATTAAAGGGATATCATTTTAAACAGGGCATTCTAGTATAATCATTGTCACAGGGACTTGTTTAAAGTTTAGGTCACACTTTGACATAAAAGTATATTATATGAACATTAAATTCCCCAAAAGCTAAGGATGTAGAATGTGTTGCCAAAACTATCCAAAACTATATTTGATTTTTCATATATATGACAATTCTGTTTTCTTACGATACATTGTTTGTTCAACAACGTTCTTATACCTGATAATGATCACTTCACCTTAAAGGTTGTTTCACTCCATGTTTATAATCACGTTATATTTTGCAAGCACGAAGGAGAATAATTATATCTCTCTTTTATGGGGATAAAGCCATAGTTATCAAAAACTGTCATCAAAACAAATTCCCCATCTCATCTGACAGGGCTTGTTCATTTGAGAAGTCCTAAACCTGCGGGGACGCTGTCACGCATGGGACAATAACAAAGGGTTTAAAGACGCTTTTCTTATCTCCCTTTCGAAAGATCACACATGCCTTTAATAAAAGATCAAAGTCTTTTCTGGCAAGATAAAAAGGACTGGACAGAAAACAAATCCCTGACAAAACGTCTGTAACGTCTTTACACAGGGGGTGGAAAATTGGTGTTATTTACAAGCTTTCCAAAGAGGATTTTTACCTGAAAAATTAATTTGTGCTGTATCTGCAAAAGGAACGGGACTCTTTAAGTATATATGTGAAAATACTACGGGAAATACCACAAGGTTATCTCCGAAATTTCTGAGGTTTCCACATCTGTTTCGTATAACGTTTCGGGAGGGATATTTGATCCCCCTTCCCCTGGGGGGTTCTGACCCACGCTGACCTTAGCTGACCCCTGGTCAGCTAAATGGGACGCATTTGGACCGAGGACAATGGAAGCTAGCCATTTATTCGTTAATGTTATGTATTGTGTGAAGGAGCTTGTTAGGGAAACTGGTTTGCGGGAAAAAAGACACAATAGAAACTGTACATGTTTGTGATAGTTCGTGAGAAGCTTGTTCCTTTTTTACTCTTGGCGTGAAAACTAGCCCATTATATTCCAAGCCGAGCTTAAATGGATTTGACATTTCAGAAGAATTTTTACTGTTCATATTCAGTCTTCAACTTGCATTCATACATGTCTTGCTTGTAGTTTTCAAAGAGAGGTTGGTAACTTTTGAACCATGGTCAAGGTCAAAATAGCCTTGGTAATCTATGATTAGGGGTAAATTAGCCATGACACCATCTGAACAGTTGAATGTCGACGCTGTAGAATCTTGAAACTCTATAGATTTCGTTTAATTTAAAAGTATCCAAAATCGTAAAATAAACACATAGTGGCACATGGGTCTATCTGACCCTCCGTAGCCTTGCTCCAAGGCTGTACTGCAATATATACGTTCAGCATCCTGTAATGAAAAATAGCAAGTCTAGATAACACCGTAGTGCATCTGATAGTCTGTCTCCCAGACTCTAAAGCATACAAAGATAATAGAGACTGCCAAGTCTAGATATTTAGCAAGTCTAGGATTTCTCAGCTTTACGAATATCCATGGGCTCCTTTTCTGGTTTAATATTTTAAGTAAATAATTTTTGTAGATTAATACTTCTGGAACTAAATGTTAGTCTAAAGGTATGGGTTATGCAATGTAAGGACATGGCAAGTCTATGAAAATTGCATGTCTAGGTATAGCTGAAATTTGGCATTAGAGACACAAAGCTGACTTCAATAAACTTATATTTACTTAAAACTACCTCTACAAGAGATAAAAATAAACTTCAGAGACTGGAGTCAGTCTAATATTGGGTTCAATTTACTTGTTACCTGGGCAGAAAATCGTTAACACCTGAAAATGTCCAGGTGATTACTATCTCTGTTAGTTATTTCCAAACTATGGTCACAATATTTACATGCAAGAAGTAGGACAGGTAAAATGTTTTCTTGGTTTGACTAGGAAATTAAACACTTTAATTTGGGCTTAGCAATGTTTTGCTCACCTGCTGGTCATTTTGGTCAGGCAGATGTGCTTGTTTTTCATAGGTAGTAGTGTAAGAACTGTAAAGAAAACACATGAAACTGGATTGATGAATTGCTGCATGATACACACTATGGTATATATGGTACATGTACATGAAGGTGAATAATCGGCAAATAATCTGTTGTAGGTAAGGGCTTGGTGTCATGATCATCATCTTCACCACCTAAACCACTGCTACTGTCACTATCACCATCATCATCGTCACTATCACAATCATCATCGTCATCACTATCATCGTCATCATCACCATCATCGTCATCATCACCATCATCACCACTATCTAAACCACTGCTACTATCAGTCATATCATCATCACTATCATATCATCATCATCCTCTAAAGCACTTACTATCATTGCCACCACCACCATCATCATCATCATCTAAACCACTGCAACTATCACTATCATCATCACAAGCCATATTGCCATCATCAATACAAAACCACTATCACCATCACATCCATCCCAAAATCAACATTATCACCAACACCTGGACTGTTACAACCATCACCATCAGTACCCATCATCACTATACATCATAATCATGACCACTATCACCAACATCCTATCACTAATACTACAACAAGCATCAATATCATCACCAGATTATCATCATCATCATCATCATGACCACACATAAGTACAGCTATCACCACTGTTACAACAACCATCAACAGATCATCATCATTATCATCAGATTATATCATCATTATGATCATAACCACCATCAACACCACCATTATCCAGCCATCACCACCACTATCATCATCATCATCATCATCATCATCATCATCACCGTTATCCAATCATTATCATCATCACCATTACCACCATTATCCAGCCACCATTATCCAATCATCATTATCATCATCACTACCACTACCACCACCACCACCACCACCATCATCATCATCCAGACTTTGGGTATTACATGTACCTCTCAGGGTTGTAATCACCAGCATGTTATGTATATTGCGCAACCACCCAGACTTCACATAACTTAAAGTTCAACAAGTGAGATTGTAGTATCCGGGGCTTTAAACTGCCACTTTAGTGCTGACGAGCTGAGGGTACAGGTTCAAATCCTGGACTGGGCTCAACCCAAACAGTAACAGAGTAAGGAAGTGTAATCCCAAATAAAACAAATAATGCTGTATATCAATACTAGAATGTCTGCACCTATACCTTGTAGCAAGCATACCAGATCAAAGACATTCCTTATGATTCTAGACTAGCCACTTTGTCCTTTGCTCTTTGTAGCATTTCACAAATGTGCTTGTCCTCAAAGTGACTATGCAAGACTTGCATCCAAAGACGAGCATTCAATGCCAGAGTGCAGCCTGGGTTCGTTGTACAACGTTTACAAAGACAATGGTCGGAAACAGCTGCTCTGATCGTGAGGATGCCCCCTCCTGTTGCCAATTCTAACCACCTGTGTGGCGTAGTAATATGCTTTAAGTTATATAACATCAATGCGATAATATTTGCATTCCTGTCGTGCATTATCCAAGCGGAATTCAGGTAGACCCCAGTGGGAAATTGACTGGCCGTCGACTTGCGCCGACAAAGTATGCGTTCGCGCATGCAGGTGCACACAATCAGTGAAGAGGAAGAGCATGTGAGAGGTCATAGGTGGCGCTAGTGGAAGAGGAAGATTGGGGCGATGAAAATCAGGTGTTAGAAACCCTGCAGCGGAACAAGAAGCTCTTGAAGTGGCCGTGGGTAAATGTAACACCAAGAGTGTTGTCTCCGACAAGATTGGATTGTAACACAATAAACAAGAACCATATTTTGCTAATGGTTGGAGTCTTGCTTTGTTATTGGATGTAAACTGTCCTAGGAAGATTTTTAACTTGTTTTAAACTGCTTCCAATTTGGATAAAGCTTGGTCTTATTTTCGAGCAATTTTAGGAATAATATATTCACAATTTTAATTTATTCCCTCTAAAATCAGTTCTGCCGCTCTGTCCCTTTTTAAAAGATTTAACCTTTTTTACACTGCCATCATATTAACTTCCTACATTTAAATTCAGATCAAATTTATCTGAATTCATGTTGAAGATTTAATTTTTATTTGTAGTTTACAAATGTTAAAAATTCATTTTTATCTGGATTCAATTTTCTTAATATAGCTTCTATAACCTAGTAAATTTTGAAAATTCATTTTTATCTGGATTCATGTTTTCTATTTGACTAGCAGTATTATCTTGTAAATTTTGAAAATTCATTTTTATCTCGATTCAGATTTTAGAATCAACTTATAGTTTTAGTTGGTAAATGTCAGATAGACTTGATTAACTGATTCTGAACTGTGTCCAACATTGTCTTGCACAATCAAACACATAACAGTATTCTCATGAGACACAGCTCATGATTGTTATGTGTCTAGTCAGTCAGCTATTAATTATGTATAGAACATGTTACATGTATGGCAATACGTTAATGGAAGTTTTTAGCTGATCCATTTCAATCACATTGTCATCGATGATGTCTTTTCGCTGAAGAAGGAACATGAAATTCCCATTTGTTAATTCACAATCTCAAAAAATGTTTATTGATTTTTTCAATTTTTTAATTTGCAATGTCATTTTTGTTAATGATTCATGACTTTAAGGCAAAAAACATATTCATAATGCTAGAATAGGTCTGTTCTATCTGTGTGCGATATTCATACATTGTAAAATATTTGAATAACTCCGTATTTCCTTATTACTGACAGATGCAGATGGAGTAGATGGATTTATTTTCTACTTTCAAATAGCCAGCCTTATTTCAAACCTTTCTCTGAAGGTTTACCAAAGAAATGTTTCGGTGATCCGAATGCTTTCCGAATATGAGCCAAATACATTTATTTGTAAGTGTAACGTTTCCGAGGGTTTACAAATATTTTCGAAATTCTGTCGGAAAGTTTGGAATGCATTATGTCTGAAAGACTGCTAAAAACCAGGTAAAATTCCAACATCACTCATTCACTGACTGACAGTTCTGTAAGTGTGGGTGGCTATCACAATACAGTCACATGACATGCTTGTAGCCTTGCTTGATGTTAGGTGATTATGATGAAACACACCAGATCCACCACAGCTCCTCACAGGTTGTTAAAGTGTCTTAGTTTAATAAGCCTTGCAGATTTAATACCAACAGTGCGCCCAATGCCTTTCCAATGGAGCCATTTTGTCTGACACATTCACGCGGTGATCAAATGTGGTTCATTTCAGATTCATCAATTTCAACTTAGTTTTTTTCAGCAATTTTTTATAGAAACTTTTTTCTGTAATGTTTTTCTTGAGTGTCTCAGAATCTATCTATCTGTTTCTATCTATCTGTTTCTATCTTTCTTTGTTTTTTGATTTATTTGTTTACTTATTTATCAATTTATTTACTTATTTAAATTTTTCCTTGACATCTATGCATTTATTCATTCATTTTTTCCATCCACCCATCCATCCATCCATCAATCAATCCTTCATTCAGTCATTTATTTATTTATTTATTTATTTATTTATTTATTCAAGTACTGTTTTCCCCAGACATCTATCTATCTATCTATCTATCTATCTATCTATCTATCTATCTATCTATCTATCTATCTATCTATCTATCTATC
>JAUELE010265306.1:0-10201 GCA_031471655.1 Diodora aspera | reverse complement strand
GGTATGTATGTAAGGAAGGTGTGTGTGTGTGTGTGTAGGGGGGGAGGGGGGGTTACCTCAATATGGTCTGACTTTCAAGAGAGAGAAAGAGGGGGGGGGGCGTACCCGCTTCCCATTCCCACTCCACCCACCCCGCCCCGTGCCTGGTTCCGCCTGTGACAACAGCGTTCAAGGACGTTAGATAAATGTAGGATGCACAACTGGGGTCCCATCTGACTTATTATAACCGGTAATTTAAGGATAAGGCGCAGAAGGAGTCGTACCAATCTTGTACTACTACGTTTCCTTGTTTATCAGTTAAATTGGTATCATCCAGACCCCACGAAGCATTGACCTTATTCCAAGACAGTTGCCAAACTAACACTTCCACGGTAGCTACATTTAACGCCATGTGACGTGAAACACGCGCCGACGTAATAGATTTATCACCTCAAACTGTCTCGAAACAACGATAGGTTGTACTACATGAAGGCAGGTGTACACCATCCGTGATATAGACGGCTTGCTTCGCGAACAACAACTTTACAAATCTTATAGATTGTTAAAAGACATGAAATCTTCAAGTGACGTTAACGTCGATAACATGGCGGCGTGGCGCCACGACGAGACCAGAGAAATAGCTTTTCTGCCATGTCAGTAGATAAGTCCTGGCAGTTACGTTTAAGGAGACGATGGGATCTTGACGATGCACAATTGATAGAGAATTTGTTAAAGTTTTGTGTTGACATGATACAGCGTCAGATAAATCGGGAAAGCTAGAAATACCGATGTAAAGAATGTACGATAGTTGACAATATGCCCAATTTTTTTCAAAACACTTTCGTCTCAGCTGAGCAACGATCGGGTTAGCACGTAACGCTTTTGTTGCATCTGCGCAATAGAGAACACAAAAATAACAAATTCAAGATAAAATTTGTGCATATCATATTATTGTCTCTGTAAAAGCCCAACTGATGCCGCCACAGTCTCGTAATTCTTCGTTAGGAAAATGGTAGGTTTGGCAACAGTACTCGTCCGAACCGCAGAGTTGAACCAGGGTTGGCGCCAGCGGGGGGGGGGGGGGGGGGGGGGGGGGGTGGGGTGAATTTTAACCCCCTCCCCCGCCGTCGAAGAATATAGCTATTCCTTGAGAAATTATATTGTATTTCATTGTGTTATTTGAAAATGTGTGTTTTTGTCGGAGATTTCAGACCCCTTGTCGGGGACTTTAGTCCGTCCCCGTAGGGGAATTCCTGGCGCCACCCCTGAGTTTAACTAATTTATTTAGATTCGGGGAGACCTGGGAGTTAGAATGCCCTTTGTAACACTAATAAGGCTTCAACTAATCCAGAACGGATACTTTAAGTACCCGAGTCGAGATCGAGGCCAAGGCGTTGAGTACTGGAATCCTAAAACTTGCACTGTTAATTTCCACTCGTTTCCTATCATTACCCCCCCCCCCCCCCTCCGGGGCCATTAGCAAATATGGAGTATGATTTTACCTTGCATGCTCTTTTATTGAAACTAACTCTCTACAGTTTTTATGACTGTATCTTTTATTGTTCTTATTAATAATTTGTTTCATTGCATTTCTGATAATTATATTCAGAGATTTCCTGACGAGGACACATAAAAAAGTTGGTGATCGTACCCGCCCTAAATAACCCCGACCGTGATTTTTAAACTTTACATTTGAATACAAACGATACAAAACTGTGCCAGAAAGACTGATAGGCCGATATTCGAATACCTGTTCTTTTCGTGACTACATTGGTTGCTTACATGTAGTTTTTGTAAAAGATGTATTATTACAGATAGCAGGGTTGCTTAATGAAAGTTAATGAATTCTTGTCACTTCATTTTACACCTGCCATGTATTCATGTCCTCCACTATTAAAAAAATAAGCCGCCCGTCCTATCCTTCGAAATACATACATAAATAAATAAGTAAATAAATAAATAAATAAACAAGAAAGAATAAAATGTCGAAAGAAAGAATAAATAAACAAATAAATATATAAGTAAATAAATGTCGAACGAAAGAAAGAATAAATAAATAGATAAATAAGAGTTGAGTTGAGTTGAAATGATGCTTTACGTTGCAAGAACAATATTTCAGTCATAACGCAACATGATGTGCAATGTGCACATCGAGCAAAAAGGGATCGATAGAAAGGAAAGTGAAAGCAGAAGATACCCATTTTAGTCGCCTTGTACGACAAGCATTGGGTTACTGAGGCCCTATTCTATTTAAGTGATACCATGTCACTTCCAGGAAGACCAATGGGGTAAATAAATAAGAATGAAATAAGTAATAACAAAGAATGAAATGTTGAAAGAAAGAATAAATAAATAAATAAATAAGTAAATGAATGTCGAAATAAATAAATAAATAAATAAAAAAATAAATAAATCACAATGTGATCAATAGTCATCTCGGCCTTGGACAAAAGATATTTGATCAATAGTAAAGCACTTATGTCATCCAACGTATTGGACTTTTGATGGGACGAATCAGTCCAACCAGCCTAGGGCAGACATTAACTGCCAGTCAAGTAGAAGATACGATTGATGATACGAAGAAGCCTTTTCCAAACAAATTTATCAGAATGTTTTCAAACATATACAACAGCTTCTCTTTGAAGTATTTATTCGGGCGTCACCGCTTCAGGAAACATGCTGAAAATATTTGCCACAAAAGCAAACACATCACGAAATTTTATTACAGTAAAAGCTAAACCTTGCATGCTCTAGGTGTCAAGCATGTTTAAGGTGTCAAGTCAGCTCTAGGTGTCAAGGCACTTCGTGCAATGGGTGCATCTGGTGCGTGAACATTAATCAAATTTGATATATTCGTTTCATTCATAAACAAAGGGATGTACATTTAGATGACATCCATTCAGAATGTACATTGGCAGTTCATCATCTTATTGATTAGTCTTATTATACCTTTCGCAACATCTTCCGAAGATCGATGAACCATTGTATAATATAAGAATCCTGAAGCCATATTCTGGAATACCAAACAACGCTTCCCAGGCCTCTGTCAAGCCCGTTCTTGAAACAATCATACACGGATACAATCATTTAATTCATTATAATAACAATCCTAACAACGGGAAGTCGAAGGTTCTTGAAGAGAACCAAAGGAGGACTTGTAGCGGAAATGAATATTTAACATCCACATGAGCATGTATTTCTTAGCCTTATCCCGTCAGGAAATAGCAGAATTGTGATGATGTTTGCTTAAGATGCATACATATACATACTGCGCATGCGTAAATTGTATTTTTAGAGGTTTGCATGTAGCTTGGATCCATTTGCTGTGCTTTGTAAAGGACAATGGGTCTCTCAGCACAGAATACTTTGAGAGATTTATGCATGTTTTCTAGAGCTCTCCTCGGGTAATTTGTTAAGATAATTATTAATGCATGCACTAATAAAAGAACGGATGAATACGAATCGAAAAAATTCAGTAAGTTATCAGGTCATTTTTCGTGACCTTGCACGTAAGTAGTTTACAGTATTCACATTCAGTAACACGGACCGTTGACTGTGACAGATTATGAGGTTTAGTGAGAGTTTGTGGGCACTGTGTAACGAAGCTTGACTTCCGGTTTGGGATTGGGCACAGCAGGGAAAGTGGATGCAGTTGATGTAGTCACATCCGGTCACTGACTGAATTTGTACACGCAGAAAAGGATTATGTGTAAACTTCAGATGGCGGGTCTATCCGAGAAATAAAACCACGACCTCTACATGATTCCGTCTATTGAAAAACGAAACCCCGTTTTCTGTTGTTTGCCATTTCACAACATAAATATGGGCATCTTCATACATACTTTGTATCCGTTTTGGGGGGCATGTAAAGTTTGTAAGCACTCATGTAGATGCAAACAAATTAATCACAATCAAACATGTTTTATTTCACTTTTTCAAAATTGAAATCATATGTGAAATTCCATAACGCTATGACACGAAATACTTTTGTTTAAGACTAAATATATACAACAAAGGCAGTCGGATTTAGTCCTCGCATCGAAATAAATAAACAAACAAACAAACAGACAGACAGACACACGCACGCAGAGACAGATAGATAGATAGACAAATATATAAATAACATTTTGATAGTAAAATAAGATAAAGTAAGAGAAACCAATTGAAGCAAAACCTAACACAGCAGAATATTTGATATTGAGAACACGACTTAACTCAAGTCTATAACAGAACCATATGTTTGGCATATCCCCCACTTACTACGGGAATACTGCATCAGTGGTTGTTGAACACGTAAAGATCCCCAACCTCTCCAGGGGGTCCCCATATGGCGGAAATACAGTTTCCGAGAGAGACTTACTGAATGGTTATCGCAAACGTTAACTACATTGATTCAGTTTCTTGTACGAAAGTAAGTTAGTACATTATGAAAGAAAAATATACTCGGCGCTAATACGCAATACCCCTCGCCTATACATAGCCTTGCTCCAAGGCTCCTGCAATATATTTATCATACTTCAGCTCCCAGAGCAATTACATTTAACAAGTCTAGATAACACTTCTGTGCATGGCGGCAGTCTCTGAAAAGACATTATATTTGTAGATAATATTTAAAATATTTCAATGAAATGTTAGTTAATAAGCACTTCTTCAGAGACTTGTGCAAATCTATCTTATACTCACATAGAAGGGAAAATAAGTCCATACCGAATTTCAGATCACTTTAGATCCCTAATACTCAATAGTTGGCTTAATGCTGTTCGCTGAAAAGAAATAATGTGTTATCATTGGCTATTAATGACTTCTGTTTATACCGAGCCGAGTGTTAACAAGCGAATTCGTGGCGCACGTTTAGAAGTGATACGACCAAACAGTTCCATTGAAAGTTTTACTTATTTAATTTGTTTGGATGGTGATTTATAACACAAGGCTGCTTATCTGTTACGTCTGTAATTGTATGATTTTGTTTGTGTATAAACTTGTAAAATGGGCTATTTATCACTAAAAGGATGATGAATATAACTGAAAGTCATTTGCAACTGTCTGAACATATTTAGCAATAATATTTATTTAAACATTATATTCGTATCGTTGTCATGGAGACGGACTTGTTAAGCGTTGAAAGTAGTCCGGAATTACGACTATCGATTCATGTAAGAGATGTTTATGAGGCAAGAGTGAATAACGCTCTGTACTCAGATCTCATATCTGCGAGTTCAGGTCCACAAGTCTTCTATTCACTAACCTAGGACCTTCTGACTTTTGTCAGCTATGAAACTGTATTGTCCGCTTTAGATTTGGTATGAATGAACTAATGTGTAACAAAGGTCGAATTTATTCACTGTCTAAAAATCTGTGTTGAGAACGACCAGTTAAGGTGTACATGTCTATCAAATGTATCACACACGAATAATTAATTGCTTACTACATTAAAATTCAGTCATGTTATGATATCAAATCAGTTTAACACAGTATTGTAAATGTATCCCAGCCATTAATTGAGACGTCGTTCTCTCGAAATTGTAAATGCTACTAGTACTGTTGTTTGATTAATTATGTATTAATATTGTGTACAATTTTGTGTTTTCGTATCGAAGTTTATATGGGCCTTAAATACAAATAAACTACTTGACTTGACTTGTGTCTTAACCTCTAAAACACTTGTCTTAACCAATGTTCCAAATTTTTCTGAAAGACAGATGCTCAAAGCAAGGACAACAATAGGACCATTTTGTGAAATGATTTTATCATGACGCGATACAATCATTTCACTTTTGTCCCAATTCATAAGGATCGGTCTCAGGATAACCTCATAAGTAAAGTGTCTAGTATTTTGACATTCATGTTTTTATCCTATTACTCAAGAATCAACTCCAGTCTCTATTCAATCTGAATTAACATGAATTAAAATGGCGTAAGGCTGGCCGTTCACACATGTCCACACGGCGTTTCAGATCCCGCTTAGAAACGAGCACATCAAATACGATTACTTAGAATCTTCAAAGAAGCTTGTAGGTTTCATGAAAACATTGAAATGTTTTTCTCCACGTACACAGGAGAACCCTGATGAGAGACCTGTTTACACAGTTATGCCGTTATACATCCCGCGGCAGAAAATAGTGCCATTGGCGTCTGTTTGTTGTGTCAGTCTAGGACACACAGACTCAAAGCAAGATCCTTTGGAATGAAACCTATTACTCTTTTAACTGAAGAATTTACGTAAAATCATTTAATCAACAATTATATAATCGTACAGTTGTGTACGGATTCGTACAAATTAGATCTAAGTTACATAAAGTATACCAACATGACTTTGGCAGCGGACACATCATTTTAACGTTTTGTTGATTTCAGGATTTTTTACGCGTATACATTCACAAAGATATTAAGGTGCCGTGTTTCACGAAATAATCTTATTAATGAAACTCAGATGCGAATCTACGACGACAACGACCGCTCGGTGAAGAAGATGCAAGACTGCGCATGCGTAAATCCGAGCCCATGAAAACCGGTCCGACCGGGGTGTGTGCTAAAGCCTAGCGACTTAACAGCCCAGAACTAGATCCATGACTTTCGCGGCTCATTCTTTAAGAAGACTGCATTTCTTGCATTAATTGTTTATATTTTGAACATTCCACATGATTCTATAGTTTTCAATACCCCTTGAATTGGACTTCACTCGGTGGAAATACACATTATTTATGACCTTTCGTTGGTACTTGTATACTAAAATTACAATGACGAATCCTTTATCCGAAACACCGAATTCCAAATACCTTCAACATCCGAAAGTGTTTCGAGCGATGACATAACACAAAACAAATAGTAAATTCCACAAATACCTGAATCTGGATGGATACGAAAATATTTTAAAATTTAAATAAATCTCCCTTCAGGGTGTATATCACATTTAAGTATTGCGTTTCATCGCCAAGCTGTCCCATTTTATAAATGCAAATGCGCTAATAATAATTCACACGTCAGAAAAAAATATTAAGTCTGAAACAATATCAGTTCAACGTATTGGAATAAGGATTCTCAACCTATATTATCATTTGTTATTTTTGAATATTAAGAAAAGGCCAATATCAATATCAATACCGGTAATTGGTTCCTCTAACAATGCTACTTTCGGTTTGTGTTATATTTTAACTTGATATTTAGCTATATTTCGGCGATGTCACCACAAGTTTGGAGCTCGTCATTTCGGGTGAACGAAAATTGGAGTTGACAATTAGCGACCCGGACCAGAGTCGAACACACAACCGTCCGACGAACAGTTTGCTGGAAAAACGGTTTACCAGTGCTCTCTCCTGAACCCTCTAGTACAATGCAGGAAACAGAGAAAGTATTATTTAGTATCACGTGTACTCAATGTTCTGTTTATGTAAACTGGCTAGCAAACAATGAATAAATACATAAATACACATTCGGATTTATCCGACAATAAAATAAAAAACAAAACAAACAACGCATTTTCATGCAATAAAATTATGTTCGCTGTGTTTAGGTAATCGTTTCCAAATGCTTCAAGTTAAACAAAAGTGTAAAAAGAAAATGTCCGATGTTCACTTTATTTTGCTAGTCAAAACAAAAATGTAAAAAGAAACTGTCGGATGCTCACTTTCTTTTGCTAGTCAAAACAAAAATGTAAAAAGAAAATGTTCGATGTTCACTTTGTTTTGCTAGTCAGTATAATTGTACCTAAGGCCTGAGGTCTTGACAATGCCATGAATTTAAAATAAAGAACAAGGGAAAAGTCGGTAAAAGTCAGAACTGATATAACTGGCAAGTACTGCTCACTCACGTTTTTGAAAGTCTTGGAAGCAAAATCTTTCGTTAACGATTGAAACGACCGGAGACAGAAAGGGCGCTGAAATGTACAAGACGAATTTGTCAGCTATTTGCAATACGGATGATTTACAATCATTGTGCGACTGCGCATGTGCTTTGCGTCTGTCTGCAGTATAATTAACCGGGACATGTGAAATTCTAATGTAAAATAAATAGCCCTTACAACAAACAAACAGAATTCTCCTTTCAAAAAACAAAGCATTCAGTCATATTTTTTTTGTCGGAGACAGCTGTTAACAGATTTGTCTCAAAGGAAAACCTCAAATATTGACATCAGTTCTAGTTTGTAGCGAAACCGTGAAATGGATTTAAATGTATGTTTGATGCCTCAGTACAGATGGCCAAGCTGTTAGGGTTAAAAGCTCATTTTGATGAATGGTACAAACTTTCCAACCGACAAAGCGCGTACGGACTGTTTCTAGAAACCTATGGTTGATTTTATCCATTGTTTTGGAGATAACTAATTTCCTCCTAATAACCGCCCGCAATTATAAACTTTATAGTCACCTATAATGCAAGATTGCAGGTTATTATAAACTTTATAGTAACCTACCGGTTTCCAAGCCTGATAAAACACTCCTCCTTGGTTATGCCGGGGATAGTAACACTCGAGGGAAGAAAGCTAAGGAGAAGTCAGACGCCTTTGGTACCTGTATGCGTATTTGCAATGACTATTAAGGGTAAAATGTTAGATCGTTGGCTTTGCCCAATATTTTATTTTGGACCTTATAATTGCAATTACATGTATTGATACCGTGTCTATTATCCTGACACAAAGATACATTTTGTTGAACTAAAAATAGACTGTGAAATATTTATTTTTTATTCTTCCTGTATGCTCTCCCAAAAAGACTGACCTCAGCAACTCAGAGTTTCATCACCTAACCTAGACTTGCTTAACTGGACCGACTCAAGGCTCTATTAAAAAAAGGTCCAGGTCGGACTAATACTTCGTGGGTATTGGTCATTTCCGCTGTCAGATACAGGTAACTATCAGATTAACCAATTATCAAGAACAACATGACTTGCATAAAAAAACGGTTAATCATTTTACTTAAAGTCAGGTATAAGTTGAGCCAGGACACAAGTCGAAATATCGTCCGATATGCGGGTCGCCGTGTTCAGACGAGTTCATTAAGTTTGGGAGGCTTGGAAGGTAAACGCACGTGTAATTCACGAGACCCGTGACTAAACGATATACTGCACTGTGGTTAATCTACCGCATTGTAAAGGAAATGCATGAACGCACGATTATTCAAACAATTAAAACGGTGCGACAAGAAGCTCAAAACGTCATCCTACCATCAGTAGTTGCATACGTCGGGCAGCTTGGTGTCATGCATATTCAGTGAGGTCACAGCGCAGGTCATGACTCAAGTTAAATTTGGAACCAGTACATTACTGGAAGCGAAAATTTAGTGACAGTTTTTAGGAAATGATCGAATGCAACCTTTGATTACATTTCCATGCAAAGTAGCTTTTATGTTACTGTTGTGGGTTGGTATTGGCATAATTGATATTAATCAAAAGCAAAATACAAATTTGACTCATATCCAACCTACTACCGAACTTAAATTTGGATACATGTAACTTCATTATGTATTACTTTATATATGCACATACGCAAGGGCGCGAAAGTTCACACGAACAATGCGCTATCAAGAAGGTTTCCATATTTCTTACGAGTTTTAAAAGTTCAATGTACAAGAAAACAATATATTTCATTTCACAATAAATTGCGGGCACTTTCTCATCACATGCATAGTATTACACTTTTACAGACAGTTCCCCGTTTTTCACAAAGACAAATTATGTTCCAGCACTTAGCACAGAATGAGTGACACACATCTAAGTTTCTTCTCTAAGAACACTCTTTTTCGTTTCTATTTGAAGACTTCCGACACTGAAAACCATCCCGAATTTGCTCGGAGAATAAGACATATGACGTCACGGAAATAGACTGCTCATTATGGATGAATTAACAAACGGCAAAAATGAACAAGACTTCTATTCCGAAGCAGTTCTTGAAATGTACTGTAAAAATCTCAGCGATTCTTAAGTACGCTTTGGTAATTTCAGAAAATAACAACTACATGTATGTTGTTAGATTATGTTAACCAAAACAACATGCATTAACTATACTGATGTCCGAAAGAAACTATACCAACATTTTGTGAGACGACTTAAGACAACCAAACACGTGTTGGCTATTTTCAGAGATATCTATTAAAAAAACAGGACTGCATCGATACACTAACTCTTCGATTCGTATCACGGTATCAACCTCGCGGTTCGGTTCATTTCGATACGATACAGAACAAGAGGGAAGAATAAATAAAATATATATTTTTATTGAAAAATACTGATC
>JAUELE010265295.1:0-10201 GCA_031471655.1 Diodora aspera | reverse complement strand
ATTTGACAGTAGGCCTCTGGTCCGTGAACATAAGCAACATCCAAAACTGCCACTGTGCTTGAAATCAGAAAGAAATAGTTCCATGAGTATTTGTCCCCTACTCTCAAGATGTGTACAAACTTCTACAGGAATCGTCTGCCTAAAAGCTCGACCAAGAAAAAGTCGACATCCAAGGCGAGGACGTCCTTTACCTTCGAGTGATTCGCCAACCACTTCTAGTTCAGTCACGGACGTTACTTATCTCACTCACATTCAGCAACAGCACTTGCAAACTATGTGTTTAAGCAAGTCGGTGTATGACTTCGTTTACCTGGATGTGAAAGTTCCTGAACAAAGGGTCATGATAAAATGGCCTGCAGTTTCCAGTGGGCGATATTTAAAATTTGAACCAAACTCGCTTTTACCGGAAGCGAGGTCTACTTATTTTCAATCCGGTTCGTGGAACCAGTACCAGTTTGTTCTGGACTTCCGGTCTGTGATTGATCCCAAAACCTACAATCCGCATGTCATGATACGTTTGTCGTATCATTATCAGGGAGTAAAATATCATCTTGCTGTCACTGGAAACGAGAAATGTTGTGAAGAGGTGTCTTACAGCGTCAGATTCATCCTGGCTTCAACCGACATTTCCAAAAAGGTCACTGATGCGAAAGACACCTTATTTTGGTTTTATGTGGAATGGCCTGGCCGTGCACTTCGCTCGGTTGCGTTTCCGCGACACTATCTGAGTCTAGAAAAAGACCACACGTTAGTTGTGAGAAACACATTCAACAAGCCTCCGTTAGATGCTAACTTCAGATTGGATATCTTTTTTAATAATGAAGGTCGAGGCCAAGACGATTCAGGTAAAGGTGAACTCTAAGTTTACAGAGACTGTTAACTGAAGTTTGTGGTTATGAGTAGCCCCAGTGACAAGCTTATCCCTTAATAGACGCGGCCCCTGTCCTAAAGGATTTTTTAATACAAATATGACAATTTTAACGAGACATTTAAAATAACTAAGAGGAGCCCCAGTGACAAGCTTATCCCTTAGTTCCACAGTAATCTTACCTGTATTTTCATTAGGGAGAGACCATTTCATTTTTATGGGAGCTAGGGCTGGAAGATTTTTCTCTTACAAACTATATATTTATTTATGCCATGGTGACAGACGATCTATTTTTCTTCGATAATTGCCGACAAGCTAGTTAAAACAAAAACATTACGTTTCATATTTAATCTAATTACAGGAATATAAAATTATTAAAGGGGGGGGGGGGCAGGGGTGGTCCCAGAATTTTGTGAAACAGGGTAGCAGAAGCTTTAGGGGTCCTAGATCGTCGAAGACGCGTTGTGGACGAATTCTAGTGAAGACGTTGGAGGGGAGTGTTAGCCCCTTACCCCCGAAAAAGGGAGGAAACAAGTGTTCCCCACTTCCCATTCTGTGACACAAATGAACCAATACTGCAGTACTGAAGTCTAGATGTGAATTAAAAGTTGTTGGGGAGTCCGAGGGTATCCTCCCACGGACTTGTTATTTATTTTTGTTTTTTTAACCAATGCTCTAGACGCATGTTCCTGTATTGAATGGGGTCAAAATGAAATTTGTAACTGGTCTAAATAATGCCAGTCTTCACTGAACTTTCAAAATGGGGGTCGGAACTAGCTCGTTGCGCCCCTGAATCCGCGACTGGGATACAAGGTCATTGGGAATGTTTGCTGCCAAAGAAAATTTCATGATAGATTTCATAATTACAAATTATAATATTAAAAAAAATGCGTTTTTTATCTGTGCTATCTATTTTTTCTCTTGACTCATGCAAACTATTTATTTTCTCCGGAATCGTCTGAAAACTCGCTCTCTTATATATAACATGCCGGACACTCCATACATCTACTATGTGGAAAGGAGATTGAACTACGTGAATTTTGTGAAACGGGGTAACGGAAATTGGAACGAGCTACGCAAGCTAGGAGTGTCTTAGGAGGGTTCGAGAGTATCCTGCCCAGGAGATGTTTAATTTATAGCTCTATGACTCATGCCTTTATTTGGGTCAAAATGAACTTTGTAACATGCGCAAATAAGGCAATAATTACAGAATAATAATTACAGAAATGACAGAAGCAATTGCAAATGGGGAACTATGCAAGGACGTCCAGCGAGTGTCTAGGGGCCGCATAGGACCCGGATGCTTTAGGGGTCCTAGATCGTCGGAGACGCGTTCTGAACGATGTCTAGTGAAGAAATTGGAGGGGGTGGTTGTCAGCCCTTAACCTTTAAAGAGTGATGGAACTAGCCCCCCCCCCCCTCCGCTCCCACTGCTGTGACAAATTAACCAATACTGCAGTGCTGAAGTCCAGATGTGAATTAGAAGTTGAAGGGGAGTCCCAGGGCTTGCTCCCACAGAATTATTTTCAATTCATAAAAGCTCGGAGAGGCGTTGTTCCTGCACTGATTGAGTCAAAACGAACTTTGTAACTTGTAAATAATAGCAGATAATTGCCAGTATTCACTGAACTCTAAACACGGGGATCGGCACGCCGCCACTGGGGTTTAAGATTAATGGTAATGTCCGATGTGCGCAAAATAAATTCATGATACATTTCATAATTATTTACTGAAACATTTTTTTTAAATGTTTTTTTTTTATCTGTGAAAACTATTTATATTTTCTCTTGACTCATGCGAACTATTTTTTTTCCTCCAAAATTGTCTGCAAATTATTTATTTTTGTGAAACGGGGTGCCGGAAATCGCAACGAGCGGCGCGAGCTGGGAGTGTTATAGACAGGTTCGGGAGTATCCTGCCCATGAGATTTCTAATTTATATCTCTATGACGCATTCTCTTGCCTATATTTAGCTCAAAATGAACTTTGTAACTAACACAAATATGAAATGATATTATTTCATGAGAGTGCATTCCTTTGGCTACAGAAACGTGTTTACTTAAGATGACAGAGAACATTTTCCAACTGGTAAACAATCATTGTCATCATTTTGGAATGTAGACCAATAGTTGTAAAGGAACAATTTTTCATGTAAGACCAATGCTAAGGTTCATATGCCAATTTAATGAGTAAACTTTTGCACATTGTATTCACTATAGTGTTTTCCTGTAGTCAAAAGTATGAACTCTCAAAAAATAATATCATTTCAGCTATTAATTTCACCATAAATTCATAATGGTTGGGCATTGTCACGCCAATCTGAAAAAATCGGGTGGTGCTTGATTAAGTTCTATGTGTATATAAGGTGTTCTTGAGGCAGGTGATGTAAGCAGACTGTAGACTAAGGTGTTCTTGAGGCGGATGATGTAAGCAGGCTATAAGGGGTTCTTGAGGCAGGTGATTTAAGCAGACTAAAAGGTGTTCTTGAGGCAGGTGATTTAAGCAGACTATAAGGGGTTCTTGAGGCAGGTGATTTAAGCAGGCTATAAGGGGTTCTTGAGGCAGGCTGTACAGTGGAAGCCAGGGCCCTGTTTCACAAAGTGATCTTAGTTAAGATCAATCTTAGCGACAGTTTTCAAACCAACGTGACAAAAATTTGTCCATCTTTCTCAAACAATCTAGGAGTGATTTTAGGACATGTTCTACAGCTTTAAGTTGGTTGTTCAACTGAAATTATGGTTAAACCTTGGTTTAAAAAGTTGATCTTAAGAGTTTACGATCAACTTAAGATCGCTTTGTGAAACAGGGCCCAGAGCGGTAGCTAAATTTCCAAACAAGTTTGGAACTTTCAAGATATGTTCCTATCAAGATGATAATTTATTGCAGCATATCAAGGAGACACATTTAAGAGAGAGATTTATGGGTTGTTTTCAGTCTTGTTTTGACATAGAATTTCTTGTTTCGCTTTTATGAAGTTTTTTGGCTTTCCTGTGTATTATTTTTTGTTAAACATTGAATTCAGCCATTTAATATCACTACTTACAAAATGTCTTTTTGGTTCAGTATAACTTATCTGTGAAAACATGGTAAAGAGTGGCTTGCCTTTACTAACACTTGCGATGTAAATTTCACTAAGTTATCTGCTAGAATTAGCAAATATCATCTACAAATAAAATATCTTTTCAGAGACTGCCGTCCTTAAGCTTGCTAAATTTTATTGCACGAGAGGCTAAATGTGTGGTTAATATATTGCAATACAGACTTGGAGCAAGGCTACTTTCTGCTGTTAATCATTTGGTTTAAACAATATTTGTTTCACTCAAAAGGAGAACACGATTGGTCATCAGGCATAGCCTATTTAAGACCTCTCTCGGTACATTTATTTACATGCCGCATACACAACAAATACAAAATAACTATGTCAATGTTATTATAAATCAGTATTTGTCTGACATCAATACCTTAATTTATATACTCGTCCCTAAAAGAAACAGTCAACTGCAGTCGTCAATTAAAGAGGATAAGGACGTGGAACGTTTCCTGAATAATAATTACATATTGACGACAACAAAAGACAATCTCCCTCAGCGGCGAGTATACGTTCTTTTGAAAGTGAAGATAACGATCATCGGTATACAAGTGAGTTATCTTTGGGCCATATCACCACTGTGACAACATCGCGTCGAAGTTCATTTCCAAGTTCAACGAAAGTTACCTGGCAAAATCTCTGACAAAGGAGGTCGACGCTTGCATTAAGAGATGCACCAGTACATCTCAATACACAAAACAAGAAAGTTAAGTTTAAATATGATTACCGAATCTTTCACTTAAAGTAAGATATTTGTGAACGGATTCTAGAATTTTAAGATTAATATCATCTGTCAGTGTGCGGTTTCCATATAAGACGGTATTTAAGTCATAGCCTTGTAAATAGAAGTATGCCTGAGATCTTATTCTGGTCTAGTTTTGACACTTGAAAAGGTAATGAAGGCTGTCTTCATACGCATACGCACAGCTATAGGAAGGATTATCATAAATAAAACGATCAAATCTATGCTCACTGCATCCGAGTCTTAATCTACAGTGACTGATTTGGTTTGTTCGGTCACCATGCATTCTAAACATCACATGAACATTGCTAGACTTATCAAAAGACTTTTAAAAAAGCATTGGACTCCATACACCGGACTTCATCTTCAAGCTGATTCCAATCTCGTACAGCCGATGGTAAAAATGATTTTCTGTAAAATTCTGTCCGGCACAATGGTAACCGAAGGCTATTTTTTGATATAGTATTGTATATTGTATGAGCGGAGAATTGGACTTTGGACGGTAGGACCCACTGCTTTCCGCCGTCTTAATATGCATCATTGCGTCATGCATAATTACGATATTTATGTCCTAATTATTGCCTGTCTTAGGGCTCTCCAAAAACTACAAACGCGGAGCAAGAATATCCGCTTGGCCACCACTTTAATTGAGAGACTAACGCTGCATGGACGTTATGGCGTTTCTTGCAGAATCTCGATAAGTCTGGGAGGCATAAAAATAACATTTTTGATTAGAAAAGTTTTCTGTCGCCTTCCTGTCAGTGCGTGGGGCGTGTATGATAAATTCAGGGCCAAATTTCTTTTGATGTTGATCTTTGAGCGACCTTGTCAAGGCCAACGGAAAAAATCGCTAAATTAACGAGCCGTTTTGGATTTATTTGGCGTGAATTGTAGTTTATATCAATGTATGGCTCGCACAGTGCTGCCCTGCTGTCCTGTTTCACTCATACCCCAAGCAGGGCCTCATTTTTCTGACAGGTTAGCCAACTTCCGGACAGTCACAAGTACAATCACTTCTGTACTGTCACAGGTACAGACACTTCTGTACAGTCACAAGTACAATCACTTCCGTACAGTCACAAGTACATCAGTTCTGTACAGTCACAGGCACGTTCACTTCTGTACAGTCACAAGTACAATCACTTCCGTACAGTCATAAGTACATCAGTTCTGTACAGTCACAGGCACATTCACTTCTGTACAGTCACAAGTACAATCACTTCTGTACAGTCAAAAAAAGTACAATCACTTCTGTACAATCACTTCTGTACAGTCAAAAAAAGTACAATTACTTCTAAACAGTCACAAGTACAGTCACTTCTGTACAGTCACTTCTGTACAGTCACAAGTACAATTACTTCTGTACAGTCACAAATACAATTATTTATGTACAGTCACAAGTACAATCACTTCTGTACAGCCACAAGTACAATCACTTCTGTACAGTCACAAGCACAATCACTTCTGCCCAGTCACCAGTACAATCACTTCTGTACAGTCATCAGTACAATCACAAATGTACAGTCACCAGTACAATCACTTTTGTACCATCACAAGTATAATCACATCTGTACAGTCACAAGTACAATCACTTCTGCAGTCACAAGTACAATCACTTCTGTACAGTCACAAGTACAATCACTGTACAGTCACTTCTGTACAGTCACAAATACAATCACTTCTGTACAGTCACAAGTACAATCACTTCCGTACAGTCACAAGTATGTTCTGTACAGTCACAAGTACAATCACTTCTGTACACTCACAAGTACAATCACTGTACAGTCACAAGTACAATCACTTCTGTACAGTCACAAGTACAATCACTTCTGCACAGTCACAAACACAGATGTAAATGTATATCCGTCAATGTTGAAGTAAAATCACAACACAGTTGAAATTCAATTTGTAGATATGGGACGCTACTGTTCAACACAAACTCCACAATGGTCGAGAATATGTCATCGTCAACAAACCCTACAACAGGGACCTGCACGCTGGACAGACTGTAAAGATGGAAATCGAGGCGCATATTAGCACCCACAACACTCCGACTGGCTACTTGTATTTTGAAGGGTTCGGAAGCACGGCAGCGCATCCTACATCTCACCAAGGTCACGTGACAACATCTCACCAAGGTCACGTGACAACATCTCACCAAAGTCACGTGACTTCATCTCATCACAGTCACGTGGCTTCATCATCAGCACCCAAAACAGTACAACACCTACACGGTAAGACCGCAAGGAACTATAACGGCTTAGGAACTAATGTTACAGACTTTTGTCAAGATTCTGGGTTTTGGCACTGAAAACTTGAACCTACTTTCATTTTATTATACTCACACGCGGATACTCGTCTCTGCTCAGGTTTCTGAGTATAAGGCACTGCCAATAAAGTAAATGTATATCCAGAAGAGTAGCAGTCGGCCTCTGTATTTGCATATGAATGGGTCAGGACCAAAAGGGCACAAGTGGCCTAGCCTTTTCTTAGGTCACTAGTACCCTTTTGGCCCTGATCCCTTGAATGTCTATTTCAGTGTTTTAAATGTACAAAATGTCACTTAATCGATCGTTTAGAAGATATTAAATACGTACATACATGTACTATCTATTACAAATAACGAATAAAAAGAAACAAGATTGTAGAATTATATTAACATTTTATTCCATTAGACCCATATTTACGACCCAGTTACAAGTCTAAACGCCATACTGAATTTCCCTACAGCCTGCAGATGCTCGAGGTTTTCCGGCCAATCGAGTAGTTTCAATACAAACACTGTAACATGAAGAACGTCAGATCCTGAGTCGCTCCTCTCTAGGTGGGATGACAATTCTTTCAGGAAAGGGTTTGAAGAAAAGATCGATTTGGGTCGGTATTGGCGAACCAAAGATTACATGTTATAATCAAACCGCGCAACTAATTTAATAATCTCTGCGTGTAAGATTGTTATCTACAATAATATAACACACATGCTATTACAGACTGATGCTCTACATCTTAGTCTCACGAAGTCTCGTTTACGTTGTGCGAGATTTGGTCCTTTCTAACCTCGAGTCGCTCCAGTAGTGTAAGGGGGATAATTTCATGCCTAACCGCCACACGGTCAGTTGCAATGGTCCTAGAAAAGATTCCGGAGTCTAACGACATGCAACATTTAAGGTTATAACAGGTTTGGCTGCCAGGATGCGCGATTTGTATTTCAGAAGTTTTGTTTTTGTGATTTGAGTTGGTATTCTGATGTTTATTGGGAGTGTTATATCTGTTACAGACAAGCTACATTTGCTACAGACATATTACATTTCTTACAGACAGGTTACATTGCTACAGACAAGTTCTATACATTTTGTTACAAACAAGTAGCATTAGTACAGACAAGTTACATTTGTTACAGACAAGTTACATGTGTTACAGTTAAGTTACATTTGTTACAGAAAGGTTACATTAAATACAGACAAGTTGTATTGTTACACGCATGTAACATTTGTTACAGAAAAGTTAAATGTGTTACCTACACGTTATATATTTGTTACAGGCACGTTACGTTTGTTACAAAACAAGTAACATTTGGTACAGGCAAGTTATATTTATTACAGAAAAAGTTATATGTGTTACAGAACAAGTTACATTTGCTACAGACACGTTATATATTTGTTACAGAACAAGTTACATTTGTTACATGCAAGTTACATTTGTTACAGACACGTTATATATTCGTCACAGACACGTTATATATTTGCTACAGGCAAGTTATATTTGTTACAGAACAAGTTACATTTGTTACAGAACAAGTTAAATTTGTCACAGACACGTTATATATTTGTTACAGAACAAGTTGCATTTGTTTTAGAACAAGGTACATTTGTTACAGAAAAGTTACATTTGTTACAGAAAGTTACATTTGTTACAGACACGTTATGCATTTGTTACAGACACGTTATATATTTGTTACAGACACATTATATATTTGTTACAGACAAGTTGCATTTGTTGCATGCAAGTTACATTTGTTTCAGACAAGTTACATTTGTTACAGAACAAGTTACATTTGTTACAGATACGTTATATATTTGTTACAGAACAAGTTACATTTGTTACATGCAAGTTACATTTGTTTTAGACCTGTTACATTTGTTACAGGCAAGTTTCATTGTCACAGACAAGCTACATTTGTTACAGACAAGTTAATTTGTTACAGACAAGTATGCTCAGGTTCTGAACTACTCCATACTTTTCTACGAGGCTCAAAGATCTGGACGGCTTCCGTCCAGCAACCGGATACCTTGGAGAGGGGATTCTGCTCTGGGGGACAAGGGGGACCACGGGGAGGATCTGACAGGGGGATGGTATGACGGTGAGTGAAATGGAGGGTAAGATGGGACAGTTTGTGGAAGAGCGGATAAAGGAAATAAGAGGCGAGAACGGAAGGGGAGAGTGAGTTGAAAAGAAAACATCCTCGAAATCTAGGATATTTGTGACTTGGTCAAAACCTTTGTCAAATGCCCTGGATTCACACCTATGACGAACGATCGTGCCTAGGTCGCTGTGACCTTACGTTGTGACCAATCAGTGAGGAGTCTGGAGCGAAAAGCTAGATCCAATCATGTGGCGCGACTCCGCCACCAGTAGGCGAAATAACATCTGTAATGTTGATTTACTTCCCTTGCTGACTTCCTCTTGTCTAGTCATTTCATTGGCTGTCTATGTTTATGTTGTGTCTTGAACCCTCCAAGCATCACTAAGTCTTCTTGAGGACAGACATTTATTGCACGTCTATACAGGAGTTCGATATGGCCGCCGAGTGAAGAGCATGGTTCCAGCAAGCACTTTACACTTCCGGTGACGTAATATACTATTAGCGTTAAGACGCATTCAATATAGTACAGACATCTTGCGTATGTTAATCAGTCATGAAACATATGGACTGTCAGTATCTGATGTGTCTTTCATGTCACCGAATGACCTCTTGACATCGACGTGAGATGATATTCCACTTAACACTGTTACCAACTACCGTTCCTTTATTTCTTTCCATCAGTATATTTGAAAAGTAGGAACGAGTGTAAGAAAGTGAAAGCACTGATACAAGTGGAATAACAAGACATGATGGCACCATGTTTATTTAATGGGGTGTGGAACAGTAATACTAGTGGGGAAGGGCGCTACACCATTCACTTTCCATTCATTACCCTTTTGTACGTCTCCACTGTGACTCCACTTCAGTTGTTCATGTCATCTCTGGACTTTTACAAAGACACTGATACTCCTCTCAAACTTTTCTTATCATAAATGGATTTACGCGGGGATGAACAAGGGTACGCTCCCACCCAGTCTGGCAAGTATACCGAAAATTGCCCAGTTTTAACATATTTGAAGTGACATTTGAAATAGTTTATTAAGTAAGTGCGAAAATGTGGTCATGCAGAACGCGCAAAATACTACACTGTCTGAAACTGTGAGGGTATACCTGTCCGAAGCTCATTAGAAGTTGGGCCCTCGTC
>JAUELE010265284.1:0-10201 GCA_031471655.1 Diodora aspera | reverse complement strand
CCTAAATAGGCATCTGATGCCTGCTGGCCAATCGTTTTCACATGTACTTTTATGTGAATAAAATATTGTTTAAACCAAAAGGACTTCAAGGCTTGGCCCCTGCCTCGCACTGAGACACTGGCAATGTCAGTGGTGTCACCTTGGGCAAGTGGCTTTACTCGTAAACTGCCTCAGTCCACCCAGTTGAAACTGAGTACCTCGTCGGAAGTGATGGAAATGTGGATGTTAACCTTCTAGCCTTCTAACTGGCTGCTTGGGTTGTATATTCCCCGGAAAGTTGACAAATGTTGTGGATGGTACATTATTCAAATAACCAGGGTAATAATGTGTAGAGCCGTGGGCATGTACGAATACACAGATAAGCGCGCATAATACATATGCATTATTATTATTATTGTACCATACCGTCGACCCGGATTTTATTTGTTTCTGGCATTTGAACAACCCAGAGTAATAGCTGTACAAAAGAGATAGGTAAACTTCCTGCGCCTTCGAAAACATTCCAGTCGTTCCATGACAGAAATAAATGTTTTTTAGAATTTACTGCAAGTTTACTTATAGAACCAAAACGTCCATGAACGCTTAGCAAACATACGTTTGCATACATGTATATAGATATACAACTTTTCTGCATATAAACAGGGTTATGACTCTTGCGTTTTCTTATCTCGTGGTGAGCTACAAATAATTGTCACTCGTATTTACCCAATAATTTACTGAATAATTACCCAATGCTTGTTGTACAAGGTGACTAGCAACGAGATCGTTTACTCTCGCTTTTCTTTCTACTGATCTGCTATTAAATCCGCTTCTCTCTCAGATGCACACCATGTTCGGCTAGTCTGGTTAGTTTCGGTGTGTGTGCGGAAAGAATCCTGGACCCTGTTTCGCAAAGCGATCTTACTTAAGATCAATCTTAATTTAAAAACGAACGTTGCACACATTTGTCAATATTTCTCAAAGCATTACAAGAGTGATTTTAGGACATGTCGTACAGCTTCAAGTTGTCTTACCAACTGAAATGATGGTTAAAACTTGGTTTTAAAAGTTGAACTTAAGAGTTTACGATCAATTTAGCGCTAAGATTGGTTCGTGAAACAGGGCCCAGTTTCGGTTTTAACCAGATTGGGTCGGCTATGGCTCCACAACTGGCAAACCTAAGAATGCAAGTGATAACGAAAGGACATTTCTTTGAGCTATTTATCGTTCTTACGTTCTGTGTGTATGTATGTATGTATGTATGTATGTTCTGTTTGATCAAAATCGCTTCATACCATCAAATACGGATTATTTAATAAATTGTAAAGTTTTATTCTGAGAATACAAAAAGGAGTTCATAATCACAAACACAGATTCATTAATCGGAAGATAACGTCAACATACTATATTAAAACGAGAAACATGACATAACACTTCGACAAGTGTCACGATGACTAATTTTTGTTATAAACAAACACACACACGCACACATGGTCACACAGACAGCAACATGAAATTTTAATTCAATTCTATGTGAGTGCATTTCCAAACAAGATCAAATTTCAAACTGCTAAAGCTTCACACAGTGCAAAGCCAAGTTCGTCCTGTGACATAAATACAGAACAAAAAGAGAGACCCTAACCCGGATCCGCTTTATCAAAAGATCATGTAAAGGTATAACAAAAGAGAGCCACAAGAAACCACTCACACTAAGGCGTCATTGAACTGTAATATTTCCTCTATTAAACGCCCGACTTCTATTAATTCAAACAATTTTACCATCTCTCATCCACAGTAGACTCTAGCATCTGTTTAGTTCCTCTGATTACAATGAAATGATAGACCCGGCGTTAATTAGAAGCCGGCTTTTATGTTTTGAACTGAACAATATTATTGACCCGCGGTTTATATTATAGGCCCGGCGTCTAATAGAGAAAATACGGCACTTAAAACAGCAATACATACAGCTAAACTACGCGTTCTTAGAACTTCAGTGTCCTGGTGGCGCACTTCCTTATGGTGTTCCAAGAAACGTAGAGTCTTTTGTCGTCCGTACACCAAACACGGGTACATGTTATGGCCTGAAAATATACAGATCTGAACACACCGATGTCGTGCGCATATTATGACGACAAAAGCGATACGCCACTGATCGAGCATTTAATAATCCAGGCTGGACGTGTCAATGTTTCAAAAATGCAAAACACATGTTACTAAGAGACAGAGGATAAAATAATGAAAATGTGCATCTTGTATAATCAAGAATGAAGCCAACAACAAAACAACATGAAATAGCTTTAAACTTGGGAGCGGCAATGTTACAGGTATACAGTATTTCAATAACGCGATAAAGCATTCACAATGTTCAACGTTGGATACGAGCTCCTGAATCCGAAATGGGTCTGTGTGAAATAGGTCAATAAACCTGCAGATATCCTAACTATAATTATCGATATAGAATGGTGAATCAAACCTATGGAACGCCGTACATCGCTTAAATACTACATGGTATCTTCTCCACCTGCACATAATATCTGCAACAACGAATAGCGGCGATTTCTTATCAATTAGCAATTCTGTGCCGGATCAGAGTAGCATGGCAGCGTAATCAGCACTTGGAATCTCCAGGTTTGCTTTCGCATAATGTATATTCCTTCTTTCTCCTCATTCTCAGTCGATGCACTCTGAAAGGGAGGAGGGATAAATTAAATGTTCATGTTACAAGTCCACTCTGTCAGTCAAAACGCAATGTACAAGATGCACACCGAAGGAGAAGACACAGAAAGAAAAGTGAAAGCAATAGTCTCTGACATTTTGTTCGTTTTCAAACAGTACATTTATGAAATTGAAAAACTAAATGCTGAGCTATGCAAGGTATAGCAAGGTACGATGAAGCGTTGACTGAAATATATAATAGATATATTACCCCAGTCTGATTTAAACGGATCCAGGTTCGTTTTTGCACAATTCAGCATAACGTTCAATAAGATTGATATTACCCATATTCAAAGTTTGAATGATATGGTTTTCAGATCGCACAACGCCCCGCACGCAGAGACATCTTGAGCCCTTGCATCACCGGGGAACCCATGATGGCAAATTGATGAAACGGTAACCACCTGGTAGCGCTTTGAGCATGCACCTAGTGCGTGGAGTCCAGCGCGATATAAGCGGCCATTATTATTATTATTATTATTAGCCAGGGTTTTCAACCAAAAACATACTACCCTTGCCTGTGATACTACAGTGGGAACTGCATGATACAGGTGGATACCCGTACAGGCCGGGTGCAGATTTGTGCAATTTCAGCTTAAACAGACTACTTGTAAAAATTACTTTGAAAATAACAGGTAGGTAATTCTGGTCGTACGGGCATGCCCACTGATATTTCTCTGGAGCATATTTGATCAAAACTGTGGCCCCCATTATACGGTTATATTAACATAGACAGCTTTTGGAAATTGGCAGTCAGGATTGAATTTTGGGAGTAACTAGTCATGCTGAAAAGTCTCAATACCTTGCTTTTAAATTACAACTCCTGAACGAGAAATGGAACAATTAATATCCCTGCTTCATCCTTTGACCCGGGTCAAGTGATGTAAAGAAATATTTGTTTTAAAAAAATGGAATGAAGTTCACTCGAGAAAAATTATTTTCTCCATCTCGAAGCATCACTGTATAATGGGGTGCTTGGTCGTCTAGCATACTTTGGACCATCCTGAAAAGTCAGGGCATTTGTGATGGTCAAAGTCTTCGTCAAATACCCTGGATTCACTCCCATGATGCTGAACGATCGTCCCTAGGTCGCTGTAACCTTACATTTTGACCAATCAGTGAGGAGTCCTGCGAAACCCTGGACCCAATCACGTGACCCAATCTCAGGGCATCTGCCAGGCTCCTGTGTATTTTTGTCAAGAGTTACTTCCTTTGTTAACTTTCGTCTCGTTTAATTATGTGACTTGGCAGTCTATATTTAGCTCATTGTGAGTTTCCATACACACTTTAACGACTATCGTTCACATGACTGAATCCAGGGTATTTGACGAGGGTTGTGGAGAAATCAGAAACACCCTGGATTTCGAGGATAAGTTTGAACAGTTCGTTGAAAACCAATATGATTCGACAGTACAAACTAAAATGCGCCGTGACGGTGAGTAGGTAAAGAAACACTTACCCCAAACGCAGGACTTGTACAAAACCTACAATAACGAACGGAAACAACACCAGAACCAGGGTAAATATGGCGCGTTTACCAAGCGTCTCTTCTGACGTCTCTTCGAGGACTGAAACAAATAACAACACGGTCGCGTTACTGCAGCCTGCTAGTTGAGTTGATGTTGTGCGCTGTCGGAACAATCATTCATCTAAGGCACGTACAGTTATTCAACAGTTCCAAACATAACTTTCAAGCGAACTCACTGCAGATAAACGCCACCCTTGTTTTGCATTCTTCAAGTGTTTGGATGTTTTTTGGCGGTTTTTGTGCAGACACATGAGAACAGCAGTCAAAGTGATTTAAAAAAATATCGTCCCGTAAGTGGGGCCTATAATAAGGGGGCCTATAATAATTGCCTCTTTTGCTCTACATTGGTTTTGACAAACCCGGTTAACTTTTCCAATAAGAATAGTCTTAAATACCTAATACAGTGGAATCAGTGGGAGTAAATACCTCAAAGACCAAATCCAGTGGAGTAAATAAATAGCTGATTACCCGCTTAAAAATGCAAATACCCAATAGCTTTGAATATGTCGAGTAAAAAACTTAATAATCAAAACTTATCTGGAGCTCTGGAGAGATAGGAAATTAAAGTTGGAGTGGTAACTAAATGATACTTCAAAAGCAGAATACTGAAAAGCCAGCAAATTGGCTTCCATGAAACGGCGAATGAATATGCTTATTACGGGTCAACTTTTTATTTTTTTTACACCAAATTTGATATTCCGTTTCCAATTTTCTTACACACAGATGCTCTGCGTACATGGTTACTGACCAAAAAGAGATGGCTAGGTTATCTTTCATGGCATGGTACACGTGAATAACGACGAAGCCCTACTGGCCTCGGAAGAAGTCGTTCTTTCAACTATATCCAGCACATAATGATCTTGCGTTTTGTTCTGATCAAATACAAATGAAAATACTTACAGTTATAGGTACGGACGGCTGTTACGTTCTGAAGGTACAAACACATTCTGCCTGTAGGAAATCGAGGGCAGGAGTAACACTGGCTTGGGCACGGTTGGTCGCATCTTTCCCCCCTCCAACCGACCAAACAGCCTTTTCTGCAGTCGCTGGTCATTCCCGAATCTTTCCACACCAATGCACATTTTGGATGTTTTGACAAAGGGGAAACAACTCCCGATGAACATTCTCCTGAATACTGGTAGCAAATGTCGTATTTGCAACTTGCGTTGCAGGACATGTTGCAAAACTGTCCGAACCAGCCGGTTTGGCAGCCGTCAGTACACTCTCCATCTGTCTGTTGGCATCTACTCTTACAGGTGGTCGAACATGGTTTTGTGCAAAGGCTTCCTCGATAGCCCGGCCGGCATTGATGATCACATATTCCTTTCAACTTATTGCAGCCGTCGTCACAGTGCTCTGGGCATCTGCTGTCGCAGGTAGTTCCATACCAACCATTCTGGCAGTACGTGCAAGCTTCGTCCAAGCACTGGCCACTATCGATCCCTTAAACACGAAGACACCTTAGTGAACTTGAAACGAAGCTATAATCACGAAACTATCTAGTTACTGACTGCAAGATACTTTCCGACAGTATGACGTCAAGTTTATGTCGGAGAGCGCCCCACCCCCGAAACCTGAAACTTTTGCCAAAGTTCACCGTGCACCTTTCACATACTTGACCACACCCTACCAAAAATATCTTGTCATTAATATTCATAGTCAGAAACTTTAACAAGAACGAATGCTACATTATGAGTCTGCATGCTGTGTCTGTTATTAATGTGGCAGGTTTTGAATTACAACATTTAACAGTTCATGGATTCATACTCTCAAACCGAATCAACCAAATCGACGTGTGTTAACGGTCTTCATAATTGTACACATCCTCAAAATCCAGGGCATATGACTCCGCTAGCGGCTCCCTCAGATGCCTTGGATTCACTCCTATGCTGAACGATCGTTTTGACCAATCAGTGAGGCGTCCAGGACGAGAGATTGCATTTCAATCATGTGGTGCGTCTCTCTTAAAGTTGGATACGGGGTCAAACACATTGTTTTCTTTTCAAAAAACAACCTTTGGAATGATAAATATACATACATTTAGGAACATACGACGAATAATGGACAACAGATATGGCACGATTGTCGGTTAAATAACCTTTTGATAAGCCCGCCTGTAAATACTTCACCCCGGGGTGTAATATTATGTATTCGAATTTTTCGGCGTTATTTAATTAGGCAAACACTTTTATAATGTCTGATTTATAGTTTATGTTATTTATTTCACACAGAATTTAGCAGATTTGTACTTTCGATACACACAAAAACGACTATCGTGAATGGAAGTAAATCCAGGGCATTTCACGAAGCCGTTGGCAGAGTCATATGCCCTGAATTTCAAGGATGAATTTTACACATGTCCTGTAATTTCAGTCATGCTTCTGCAGTATTGCTCAACATGCAAGTGGATATTTGAACGACAAATGCATCATTTAAAGTCATTATTAGTCATTATTTCACCATTCGAAGGAATAAACCATAAGGACATGCAGTATTACCAGATCCATTACACAGTGCAGTGCAGTTGTCTCCACACCAGCCGTCTAAGCATTTTGAACAAACACCAGTGATTTGATCACATAGAGCGCAGTTCCGAGGACACTTCCGGCGACATGACATCCCTGACGAACCTTCTGCGCATCCAGAAGTGCATCTGTATATTCCCTGTTCCGGTTCTGCCTGGCATCGATAAGCCTTACAAGTGCTTCCACAGGACAGGTTGCATTCAGGTCCATACCATCCTGTGCCGCAGCTGGGCCCCGAGAGAGCATGTCCGACGAGGGAGAGCGTTAAAGCTGCCAGGGATGCACAGAGCACCATAGTATTCACCTGAAGTTAGAAGAATGATGTGTATATAATTCTGTAATGTCGAGACGGTTCTAATTTGATTTTGAATTTTGGATTATGGGAAAATAAATTTACATTAATTCAGACAAACAAGTTCCCATAATTCTTACCGACGTCACGACCCGTGTTGATGACCTTTTTTTCGCCATTGTGATCGCCGGTCACGTGATATCGTAATAACGAAAGAACAAGAAATCGAGAGAGACAGCAAATAGGACCAGTCGTCCCTACCAAGAACATCCAAACACAGTAGCCTTCAACATTTTACAGAACGTCAGAAAAGCTGCATGTTCTCGGTGCTGAAACTCTGGACTCGCCTGATCTGATTTCTGAAATCAGAAGGACCCAATGACGGGCAACGAGAAAAAATGGGACTCACTGAATATACTAGGTTTGCATACGAGATGTTTAAAAAGCTAGGTCAGCATAATTCGATACCATTTCCTCAATCTTCTTCTAAATATTAGTATGAAAAGGCACACTATTTTGTTTCTGATGCCCTTTTCTAAATGAAACCAACAGCTTTGACGTTGCTCTCCACTAAACCGTGCTCGATGGTGATACAACCGAATGATCTCTTTGAGAAGGATTCTGAAACTGCGAACTCTGACAACTGATATTCGTCTCGCTCTAGTCGAAGTTGGATGAAGATGCTGTAGGCCCCTGGGATACAGGTACTTTAAGGCCAGTGTTAATATTTTCAAAATTAAACAATAAATTTAAAAAAAATAAAATACAATCTCTGGAGGCACTTGGCCGCAGACCTTTGCATCAATTCGATCCTGGTTCTAAGCAGTTTCCTAGGAATTACACTGCATCGCCATTGGTATTTTCAGTCCGTGACTTATGGCCGTTATAGCTTCGCAGTCCCACTATATTACATGTGATTGGATTTCTGCGCAAAATATGACCAAGAGATGTTTTAACTTTTTTTTCTGAAAGTAAGGCATTACACAGCTCTGCATTCTGGTCCTGCTGACAGTTTTAGGCTAATACTAGCTCATCCATATCCTTCTTGGAAGTTAAAATCAGATTTTTGTTTGAGAAGCATGACTTGGAGAGGGGTTTCTTGCGCGAGAGTTTGATCAAGTCACTCTGAACCCGTGTGGGGTAGTATGCAGGTTGTACGGGCCAACCATTCAATGTCAGCTCCGATACCGGAAATGAACGCCGACTTGTGGACAAGAACCGGGCAGCGTTAGTTTAACAATATTGATCAATATACGTCAAAAAGAAACTATACCAAGTAAAATTTGCTCTTTATCGTGTATTTTGGTCGTGAGTATACATCTCTCTTTTCAAACAGATTACATAAGTACATGCCTCCTCTCATACAAAATTCTAGACTGACTGCAGTCTCAGAAATTTATTATTTTTTTTCTTTTTATGTAATTTGCATAGAATATATATTTATTGTAGAGAGCCTTGTGTCCCCTCGGCCGAATCAGCCATCCCTAGACTTGAATTTTTATAGACTTGCCAAGTCTCTTAAGAAAAAAAATTACAGGGTCCATCCCTAGACTTGCATTTTTATAGACTTGCCAAGTCTCTTAAGAAACAAATTACAGGGTCTGTCAGACAGACTAACAAAATTCATACATACATCTCCAGCATAAAACATAAATACATCTCTCTTTATCCAACATAATACTTAAAGTCATATCTTCTCTCTTAAATAACACATACATACATCTCTCTTCTTTTACATAATACTAAAATACATCTCTCCTCTCTGACATACATGTAACATAATACATAATTACATCTCTCCTCTCTAACTTACTACAATATACATCTAACAGAATACATAAATACATCTCTCCTCTCTAACATAATACAGGAATACATTTCTCCTCTCTTACAGAATACAGGAATACATTTCTCCTCTCTAACTTACTACAATATACATCTAACATAATACATAAATACATCTCTCCTCTCTAACTTACTACAATATACATCTAACATAATACATAAATACATCTCTCCTCTCTAACATTATACAGGACTACATTTCTCCTCTCTAACTTACTACAATATACATCTAACATAATACATAAATACATCCCTCCTCTCTAACTTACTACAATATATATCTAACATAATACATAAATACATCTCTCCTCTCTAACATTATACAGGACTACATTTCTCCTCTCTTACAGAATGCATAGATGCATCTCTCTTCTCTAACCTAATACGTAAATACATCTCTATTCGCCAACATTATACTAACTTGCATACATCAATCTCTTATACACTCTTAAACAAAGTAGTGGATATTGGAGTTTCAAGGTAAGTAACAAAATAATTTTGTTTTGGAAACAATCACCAACTGCAATAGAGATGACATGAATTGTTCTACAACAGAGTGGTGCACAAGGGCAGCACGTGAAAATTCCGAACACGTGGCCGGGGTGCATATTCGAATTTGGCACTTTAGAGAAAAGTCATCTACTCCCTTGTGATTGAGATTTTTTTCATTCTGATAGTTTCTGACTGTAAATCCTTTGTTGATTTTGTTTATCTGAGACATTCTTTGATTGTTTTTGTTTCGCTACGCGACGTCTCCAACGTGCTGAACGTCAACGATCAATTGGTATGCTTGAAACTGTCAGGCGTCAGTCTGAGGTTACCAATTTCTTCAATGTTTCCCAGTCTGCGGATTATGGAGCAGGTATCACCAAACCCACAATGTTAATGATCGACGCTGTTCAGGGCGTCCACGGTCACCAACAAGAGTCCAGGATAGGTTGATTCGTACCCAGACTCTGAGAAATCGCGCTCAAACAGCAAATCAGACTGCTGCAAACTTACACCAGGCTACTGGTGTCTGCGTGACAGGTCAGACTGTTCGAACATCCTGTACATGATGCCCATCTTCATGCTAGGCGGCCTCGTATAGCGCCACCATTGACCAGCCGCCACATTGCCAATAGACGCGAATGGTGTACACAACGCATGAACTGGATAAATCGTCGGTGGTCATTTGTAATGTTCTCAGATGACTCCAGGCACACTTTATACTTCCTTGATAGGCGTAGTCTTATCTGGCGACTTCGTAACGAACGCCATGCCAATGTTAACCTGAGGCAGTATGACGGATGTGGTGATGGGTCTGTTATGGTGTAG